>JAHBCN010007864.1:0-41099 GCA_019359885.1 Listronotus oregonensis | reverse complement strand
TACAGACTTATTTTAAACAAAACGAAAACAGTTCCTTTTGATTGCATCACAAAAGATTAAATTAAGTTTTAAAACTGCAATAAAACAAAGCAATATATCTGGAAATTGAGACTGATATGATTTGGTGCAAGTGAAATAGTGAGTTTTCTAACTTGCTTTTTTTCTCCGACGATAATTTTATTATTTGCAATGTGTTCGTCGTATCCACCTTTAAATTGATGCTTGTTTTACTAATCTCTTTTTAATAAATAAAGAAAACATGGATTGTTTTAAGGGTTTAAATGACGATTTTTCTTCTGAAAAACCTCGTCTGTACGTATAATATCGTGGTTTGACAGTATTTCTTTCTGAGCCATTTCTTGAACAAACATAGAAAATAACCTTTAGAAACCGATTAAGACGATTTTAAATTTGTTTCTCATTTTTAATTTTCGGATCATTCTAACTTGTTTACTTCGTTCTCTACAATTTTTTTATCTATAGAATTTTTGATGTAAATAAATGTTATTATCAAAAAAAACATATAATATATATATATATATATATATATATATATATATATATATATATATATATATATATATATATATATATATATATATATATATATATATATATATATATATATATATATATATATATATATATATATATATATATAAAAGTTATTCTTCACTAAGTTCTCCATAATTAACCTGGAATGCAACTATTAGATATTATTTTTTTAGGCGCATACGAGTTTTGTCAAAAAGTATGAATTTTGGCCAAGAGTAAATTACCTTTATTTTTGAAAATTTTGAAAATTATTATTAAGAAAAGTTGATCAGAACTAAAAACATGTTTAAATATGCAATTTTACTAATTTACGATAAAAAAATTTTTTTTTGTAATTTAAAAAAAAAAATCTACTTTATTACTTATGAATGAATACAATATAACTTAATAACACCATTTTTATGTTCTTTATAAATTCCAACTCGTTTTGACGGTTGCTGTAAAACATTTTCCGCTCTTAACAATTCATTTCTATGTCAGAGCATCCTAGAATACATGTAACTACAGTTAAATTTGCATCTATATTATAGACATACGTTTCAAAAAAGAAAAATATTTTTTATCATAAATGGGAGTAATTACATATTTAAACATGGTTTTTAGTTCTGATCAACTTTTTCTTAATAACAATTTTCGACTCTTGGTCAAAATTAATACTTTTGACAAAACTCGCCGCTACACTTGAAAAATTAATATCTGACAGTTGTACTCTTGGGTTTTAAATATTGCAGAACTGTTTATAAAAAATAACTTTTTCGTAAAATTAATAATTAAAAAGTTTTCATATGGTTTCAACTTACTGAAACATACTGTATATATATATCTAGACGGTGATTGGTATTTTGAGGTTTTAAATGAAGACCAATTATTTTTTTTAATTCTGAATCGAAAACCAATAATACTTTTTTTGCAAATTTTCCTTCATTTCCAAGATATTTCTTTATAAAGTTTTGGAAAAAAAAATTTAATCACATTGTGTCGCTAATCTAAGTTGGCGCTTTCAAACTACTTCGCAGACATGAAGTTGGACCGTTGTCATAAGTTATACTATTTGGTGCACCTGCTATATAATTATTATGCTATATCCATATATATATATAATATCACCGTATTCTTCGTTAGTGAACTTCATATTCTTATATATATATTCAATAACATATATATAAGTATATAACTATTGATAAGGTCATACTTGATATCATATGACGTAATAGTATGATAGCACCAACTAAGATTAGCGATACCCCCAACGTGATTAATATATTGCCATAACTATATATAGTGATATATATTGGATACGGGACTTATTTGCAATAAAAGTATTCTTGGTTTTCGATTCAGAATTAAAATTTATTCGAGCCTTCATTTTTCGCCTCGACCGCGATCACCTATATATATATATATATATATATATATATATATATATATATATATATATATATATATATATATATATATATATATATATATATATATATAGGTATAAATATATAGGCATCAAGTATTCTAATGTTTCGTTTATGCAATAAACCTACCTGAATCTTTAATTATCTTTTCAAACTTCTGCTTGTTAATTTTGCCAAAATTAACACTCTCTTGTTTTCCCATAAATTAAAAAAGGTTTTTTGTTTCTCTTTAGGCTTTTATTCAACTTTAATTTACAATTATTTGAAAATCTTATTTCCTTTTCTTATTAAAGGATGCGTTGCTTTAAACATGTTCTAAGCATGGCACGAATTTACAACAGTGGCAAACATTCTAGATATATATTTTGACAATTTTGCTTTTCTTGCTTATTTAAGTGGAGGATCGGCGTCTCAGTCTTATGCTCCACTATAATCAGAATCACTTAAAATGTTTGCGGAACCAATAGTTGCTTTATGGGTATATCTTTAAGAAATAATCTTTCTTTTTGCTTATCGGATACTGGGAAACGATTCTAATTTATCGGATCACGAATTCGGATCATCTTTAGTTTTTATACTTGCAACTGGTAACTATGATACGAATGATACTACATAATCCAAATGATTAATCAAGTGTCAAAGATTTTAGCTCCGAGCCCGAGCCACGATATATAATTTTAACCTTATTTTGAAGTGCTGTAGCTGTAAGCCAAATTAGTTTTTGGTAAATATACTTTAAATTTAAATATGTTATTTCTGGGATTAACATGACTCCACCTCTAAATGGAAAATGTTTTCGAACTGTATTTCAAAACTTGCGATGCTGAGTTCCATAAGGTTTTTAAATGTGATTCTTGAGATAATCTCAATCGACTTAATAATGGGACATTTTATTGTAACTTTACAGGAAATTTCACCACTACTGTTTTATAATTTCTCTGCTTACGGAATATAAAAATGTATTAAAATTTTCTATTCATTTTCAGATGACACCCCAAATAGAAATAATTAAATAATCCATTTAAAAGTCCCCTTAAGGTTTTTTCAAAGATAACAAAAATTATGAATATCGAGCAATCAGAACTTTTACCAATATATGCAAGTAAAATGTATACCCGTGTTTTGGATACCTCATTGTATGGTTACGAAAAAAAAATGTTTCATTTAAATGTTGTTCCTCCAGACCTAGAAAACAACATATTTTAGTTAAAAATCACATGTTAAGTGTGTTTCCTTATTTTAAGAAGTGTCTTTCCTTAAGATAAGCAGATGTTTTAAAATTATTTATCTTAATTTCCTAAACTCAATGTTTCTTATTTAGAATGTTAGGTCAAAATTTGGAAATTAAAAATCTTGGGTAAAAATTTGAAATTTGATTTTGGCATTTGTCTCAAATTAGAAATATAAGGAATCGATTCCTTTTTGAAATCGGATCCTTCCAAAAAGAAATCAATTCATATATACTGACAAGATAAGGCTATAAGTTCGAAAATTCCGCAGTCGAAAATGTTAAACATTTTTTATGTGACAATTCCGTACGCGAAAATTATCAACATTTTTCACGATAATTCTATTTACTTTTATACCTTTCGTGCATCATCTATTTCGCAATAAATCTAAAGCATATATTGCGCGGCGCAGATATATTGTTAACCACACTTTAAATGAAAAACTATATATCCATGTGATGTGTGTGTGGATATGTGAGTATGGCGCACAGCGAGTAGTTCGTGTTTAAATCGCTCCTGAAAAATAACCATTTAAAGTGCGAAAAAGTACCGTATAAACTAGGATTTTGTTGTGTATTGATATAATATAATACTGTGGTTCTTTGATTAATCCAAAATGCCCTTAAATGATATGAAATCAGTAATCAAAGAAGCCATAAAATAATTGCTAAATGACGACGATTTTATCAATAAATTGTTAAAGAAGGTCACAGATAGTTTGGAAATCCTACAAAAAACAGTAGAAAAACAAGGTACGTACATCGATCAGCTGGAAGGGCGTATCGAGAGTTTGCAGCAGGCAACAAAAATAAACAATGTATGCATATACAATTTAGACGAGGAGATGGGCGAGAACCTTAGGCAAAAAGTATCTGAATTGTTTATAGGAAAAATTGGAGTACAAATACCAAAAGAAGATATTGTTAAATGCTACAGGGTTGGACAGAATAATGAAAAGTCAAGACCTGTTATTGTAAAAATGGAGCAGTACCAACAAAATATACAGATTTTTAAAAATTGTGCCAAATTGAAGGGAACTAAAATTGGGATCGCCGAAGACCTAAACAAAAATAGAATTCGTGTGTATAAACAAGCCATTGAGATGCATGACAGAAAGTCCGTTTTCACCAGATATGGGAATGTATTTTTGAAAAAGAACAATAAAATAACTAAAATTAATGGAAGTGATGATTTAGTAGATACTTAACTATTAGAAGTGTACTTTTTTAGCAACATGAATAAATTATCCTTTTTTTTTAATACAAATTTTAGTTACACTGGAGTGAGATGAATAATCGTAGAATTGTCTATTTTATTTTTTACCATATTACATAATAATAAAAAAATATTTTTAGGAAATATTTAAATAGGAAAAATATTAAGTATAATTTTTGAATCAATTTATTAGGAAATGATACTGGATTATTTGAAGGAAGTGGAAGAGTATGGCACACTGGAAACAGAGGTATATGAAAGCTTTGATCAGGTACAATATTTTTCACCTAAATTTGACAATCTAAATATTGTTCACTTTAACATCCGCAGCTTACAAAAAAACTATGATGAACTATTGATATATCTAAATCTTATTGAAATTAATACTATAAGTGTCATCATACTGTCAGAAACATTTAATTTGGAAAATGTTAATAATTACAGAATTAATGGATTTAACAGTTACTATAATGAATCGTTTTATAACAAAAACGACGGCATAATAATTTATATTAAAGAAAATATAGTAGTAAAAGATAAAATATATAAACTAAATGAGACAAAATGTTTTAAGATGTAATTTTAAGATAGCGAATGAAACATATGGCACAGCATGTTACAGACCACCAGCAACAAACCTTAAACTTTTTTGGATGATATTAATAACTATTTCACTAACTTAAATATGTGTGAGACGGAAATGTTCGTAACCTAAATATTAATATTTTAAATCAACTCGATAATGAAGTTAATCAATACTTTATTTTGGCTGAAAGGGGTTTTTTCTCTTGTATTAACAAAACCTACCAGGAGACTGAAATCTCCTCCACTATTATTGACCATATATTTATTAAAACTAAAAAAATTGAAAATAACCTAAATTCAATAAAACCCATGATAATACAAACCTATTTAACTGACCACTACTACACTATCCGTATATCTCTACAAAACGTGAATACAAATAGCAACAACGCAATAATTCATTATAAAAAAATAATAGATTACAATAAATTAAAGAACTTATTGGAAAAAGAAGTCGTGGCGAGAAATAACAAATTGTAATGATGTTAAGACGACTTACCATGAATTTATTTAAAAATTGTCTAATTATATAACTAACTGTACATATACACAAAAAAATTAAGAGTCATAACAGAAAAAGAAAACCGTGGATAACGATTATGCGCTCTATCAAACATAGAGATCAGATGAAAAAACAGCTAAATAAAAACCCTACAGATGTATTATTAACGAAATATAAATCATATAGAAACTCATTAACAAAACTTATTAAAATAACTAAAAATACCTACTATAAAACTAAGATTTCAGAAGCAAATAATAACTATAAAAGAATATGGCAGATCATGAATGAAATAACCGGTACAAATAATAATAAAACAAAAAAAAGTTTACGTATACTTAATGAAGAGAGGATGGTGACTGAAGAATCTGATGTTGCCGATTTGTTCAACAATTTTTTGTAAATGTTGGGAAATGAAATTCAATCAAAAATTCCACCAAGCTTGCAAAATAATTTGACCTTAACATTAAATCATTAAATTCAATATTCTTAAGACCTTTAACTGAAAATGAACTGATTGACCACATTAAGTCTCTAAAAAAATATTCTTCTCCAGGAGCAGATGGTATAACAATTTCTTTTATTCAACAAATGCATAGTTTCCTTTTAAAACCCCTATTGCACATAATTAATATCTGCTTTGAATCATGTGATATACCCGATGACTGGAAAATATCTTTGGTCGCTCCAGTATTTAAGAGTGGTGATTTGACAAGTCTCACAAACTATAGACCTATCTCAGTAATTAACAACTTTGAAAACTTTTTGAAAAATGCTTAAACAACGTTTGGTCGAATTTTAGAGCAAGAAAATCTTTTATATCCTAAATAATTTGGATTTCGAAATAGAAAAAATACTAAAGACGCCGTTTTTGAGCTAACAAACACTATTTATAATGAGATTCAGAAAGGTAAAAAAACATTAGCAGTTTTCTTAGATCTTAGGAAAGCTTTTGACACTGTAGCACATGACATTCTTTCGAAAGGCTGGAAGAAATTGGTATACGTGGTGGACCATTGCTTCTCCCTAATGAATTATCTAACAAATCGCCAACAAAAGGTCAAAATAAAAATAGTCACTATCAGTAAAAAGTGCCACAATAACAACAGGGGTACCACAGGGGACTGTACTGGGTCCCATACTCTTCTTGGTGTACATTAACAAAATTAGTAGTATTTTAAAGGACTGCAGTGTCATCTCTCGTATGCTGATGACACTGCGCTCTTATTGCTGGTAAAACATGGGAGCAAGTAAATGACCGAGCAAGAGAGAGGGGACTCAGTACAGTACACCAGTGGTTAAACATAAGCAAACTGAGTGTTAATTTTGATAAAACCCATTTTGACTTTCTCCGCCGCCACAACTGTTGACCAACCTCTAAATAATTCTTTGACAACTCTCTGAACTGTAAAAACAATGATCCTAACTGTAACTGCTGTAAAATTCAAACGAACTGATAAAATTAAGTATCTAGCAACATCTCAGATGGAGCGAACATGTTATAAATTTAAAGCTCAAAAATAAGAAAAATGTACTACAAATTTTTTTCAATTAAGAGATATCTTAAATAAAAAAGAATGTTGTTGTTGTTGTGTGGTTCAGTGGTGGAATCTATTTTAAGATGCATTATTATCTGGGGAGGTTTGTCTAATTCATATCTCAAAATTCTGGCAACATGTCAAAACTCTATCCCTCAGTCATAAGCCCCGCAGATATTAAACCTCTTCTTTATACATTGAAAATGACACCCTTAATATTAGAAATCTTTATGCACTCTCTTGTCTTAACTATATGACTAAGATACGTCATCTATATTCTTTATTATCCACATAGTTATCAAACACGAACGATCGCTAACGATAACATCCTGTATGCCTGTGTTTCAAAGTTCTTTTTTAATGTCGATTTATTACTTATTATGCTCAAAAATGTTCAATATGCTGCCATTAAACATAAAAAATTTAATTTTCCAAAATAATAAAACACTTCTGAAAAAAACTCAAATATTTTATGCATCAAAATAAAGATTACTTCAATTTAATTTTTTCTTAATGTTTTATAAACGGAAATTTTCTTTATTTATTTATTTTTCGGTTTTTTGTACTTATTGTTAAACTTATATATTATGTATATATAAAACACGAAAAAAGACCAAGTTGTTTCTAGTGTGCTGCACTCGACCACATTGTATTGCTACCTGGTGCCATCACTATATTGGGCGGATTGGCAGGCATTCAGTTGTTTCATCAATTTAGGCCTGTTTCCCCTCAAGATTATTAAAACAAAAAACACAAAATTAGTTTTAGACGATTACTGTTATACTAGATTACAAAATAATACTTGAGTATGTAAAAATAATAGAATTTGTAACTTTTGTAATATATTATGTTTATGTTTATGTTTATGTTTATGTAGGATATGTGGTTTCGAAAGCTTAAATTGGGCTGCTCTTAAATATTCGCTTCGATCACCTGTTTGCTTTTTGACAAACGTGGACCTTGCTGCATGTACAATATGTAGTTTTTGAAGCTTGGAGTTTGTACTACTCTTGGGAGAGAGAAAGAGGGGGTTCTTACCCCCAGAACACCCTCCTGGCTGCAGCCCTCAAAGCGAGGGGTCTCCAACCTACCGGCTCACGAACTTCAGCAATCTGGCCCGCCGTAGCTACTATAAAGTTTTAAGTTTAGTAAATAACATAACATTTTACAATCAATAGTCTAATTATTTTAGGGGTTACTTATTGGGGATCAGATTTAGCTCTAACGGTTGGTATGACGGTTATATTCGAACTGTAAGGAATTACGTCAATACCACTCTTCGTAAGAAATACAATTGTGGCTATGGAAAGTTTTCTGGAAGTTTAATGTCAGTTTTCTTTTGATAGGTATACCTATTCGTAAAAAATAAGGATAAATCAAACTTTATTTTTGCAAAAACAGGTGTGTTTGCAACCAAAGCTATTTTTAGTTTTTTATTTTTGATTCATGCATTAAATTGAAGTAAATGACTAACTTAGCATTAAAAGACTTGTATGTGTTTGAATATCTACTTTTATGCCGCAAAAGCACTTTTAAAATGTTTGCTTTATCTCTATAATCATTTTGGGCTTTAAAATTCAGCAAAAGCACAAAACATAAGTGCGTTTAAGTTCTCTCTTTAGTCAGCCCTTTTTTCTGTTAAGAGACGTTGTTACATACAGGGTAATTTGGGTTAAATTGTTTATTTAAAAAAAACTTCATTGATGTCATATAGAAGGATTTACATTTAAAAAAGTTAAGTTACTTTTTATATTCTTTTTGATCATAACATGGTCATCATATGCATGTCCCAATGTTTATCTGACAACTAGTTAAATAGGATTCACCAGTATATAATATCCACAAAATATTAAGTTCAAAAATAGTTTACATTATGCGGGGTAACTTAATAGGTTGAATAAAACTTACGTCTTTAAAATAAAACTTTCCCTTTACAGGGTGTTATGAAAATTTTAATATTATAAAACTTTAAAATCCTTAAGTAAAACTTAATTTATTTAAATTGTTATAAACGGCGAGCTGCCATAACTAAAATAACACCGGACACCTTTGTAAATCCAAACCTTAAAATCCCTTAAATCCACGTACTTGCTACTATCGGTTATAAATACAGCTGGGGCTAGTAAAAGGCTTATGTTGGGTTTGGCGAAGTTAAAAAACTTAGACAAGGTTGTCAAATTATGCTACTTTCTTCTTTAGGGGTATCATCCAACAAAATCTTATAAATGAACCGTTTTTACGTTAAGCTTATTTCAAATCTATATTGTTTTAAGTGTTTTTCAACAAACTTTAAACCAAATCATTTTTAATGGTCTGTTTGCTTTAAAGGATGTAAGCTAGCTAGATTAATTGGTAATGATATAACCAGTAGCTTAATCCTTAGTAATAATTACCAATCTGCCAGTATCTATAATAACACAAGCATATTTTTGTCACCACGATGACTTATTTATTTATGTTAATCACGAAGTAACACACATAAAAGTATAACAAATATAATATTAAAACAAAATTTTTACTATGATTATCGCAATAAAAAAGGGTTCATTGTTACTTTCGTTTGTGATGACACATTTACTACGTTTATTTCGAGGGCTCTATCCGGATAAATTCTTAAACACCTTGGTAAATCCCCTTTAATTCCCCAAATAAACAGCCGTAATTAAGTATTTAAACAGGATTGAAAAATAAATCCATTCCCAACAAGTCAGGCCAATTGCACTTCACGAAATAAACCAGTTAAGCACTCTTTTTATCCGGAACCCGTTATTGCTTCTAACTTCACTCTGGTTTTAAACGTCCGTCACAGGTAACCAAACTTTTTAGTTTTTTTTTTTTAATAATGCCAATAAGAATTTAATTTTTTTAAAAAGTAAACTTTTAAGACCATGAGAATTTTTATGTCAATTCTAAAAATTTGTCATACGCCTGCGCCAAATAAAGCATCTTTAGAATAAACAAGTGGGATTTAGTTTTTACAAAATTAAGCTGCTGGATTTTCTATCTGGATAGAGCCCCCGAAATAAACGCAGTAAATGTGGATACTGCCCTCTGATGTGTCGTTAAAATTTTGGATGTTGTTTGGATGTTCGTTTTTTTATTCTTAGTAGAGAAACGTAAAGAAATAGTAAAAATTACAAGGTATGTTATTTTGAAATAAACAAAAACAATATTTATGAACTTAGGTAACCCAATAGTTAAATAATCACACAGTTGAAGTATATGATAGTATGGGATAAAGGCACGCAGAGCTGGTTACTTCCCAAAGTACTACCACTATATACAACCAGTACCTGTCAATAAAGACCTTTATGTAACTGCGTTTTTAGGTTTTGAAAATTGAGACACAGTTGAACAATCCATTTAACGAAGTTAACATTGGTTATTGTGTACCGAAACTTTTAACGTATAAGAAAACTTTTCTTAAACGTGAAAATTTAATTATTGTTATTTTCATTTTTCTTACCTTCAATAATATTCCTTAAACTTTTCTTATGATGGCTGCAAAATACTAGATCGTGACATACAGCCATTAAGATACATGTGTCAATCCAGGGTATTTTAAAGTAATATGTGAATATGAAAAAAAAATCATAATAAATTCGTTCTACGTGTTTACAGTCTTTAAGTGGCGTATGTTACATTTGCTAATATAAAAACGTAAGCTACCAGTATTTACCAGCGTTAGCTTTTTTTATTAATTGGTAAATATTTAAAGTTTGCCTAATTAATTATATATTTAAATAATTTGAGTGATACCAATTTGTACCAGTACACGTTGAATTTATGGCAACCTTGTATGTAATTATTTAATATAGTTTTTACCAACGCGTTATCGATACTACTGTAGTTGTCACTGAAGGGCGTTGTGAAACAAGCGGCGTTTGAACCATAGATGTTAAAATGGAACTAAAATACCTACTAAAAATTAAAAATGGTATAATCAGGCGCGGCAAGCCCCATGGGGATTTTTTCTTTACGATGTTGGCCAAACCTGAAAAATCTAGGTTGGCCAGACTGCACTGGACTGCACAAATACACTAAATATCACCCAAATTAGTCAAAAACTATTAATTTTTCAAAAATTTAAACCGGCAATAAGGTAAAGACACATCACATCTCTATTAAAATACTAAATTGACTAAATCAACCCAATGGCAGTTAACAAATCACATAGAGTTTGTAACAAGTTGGTAGTGTTGTCACTAGAAGTCCTTTTATTTCCAGAAATACCTGTGTGAGTCTCTTTGAATGAGTGCATCACTTTTATTACAGCAGAGCCTATGGGAGTCAGTATTCTAGTTCATTTTCGTGACCTGTGTTCGAAACTGACTACTGATCATGTCTCTACACTGCCTGGGGAATTACCAGTTACAATGTATACAACTATTTTTATAATACCCTGTATATTTTTTTCTTTATTATTTTTTAATTTAAGCAGCATAAAAATAACATTTTTGACCTTGTAATTTGTAATAAAATCAAAGCAGTCGTCCTATTTCTAAGTAAACGATTTTGCACTCTTCTATCTAAGTTTTCTTTATATCAACCAATGTTTATGAAATAAAGAACTGTCAATTTTAAAAAGAAGGATAAGACTTATTCGTTGCATAACTACTATGCTCTTATTGTAATTATACTTTGCAATTTAAGATAAGGAATTGACACACATAATTAATAATATTTAAAAATTACATCCCACATGCAATTAATTACTCTCCCCACGAAGGTCTATCTAAATCTGGTAATCTGTCGTGGGTGCCTAATGGCCGGTTGCACCAACACTTTTTGCGACACTTAAGTTGTTCTTAAGCATTAACTGCCCCTTAAGTTTCAAATGTTTCTTGCACCAGCTGAAATTGGTTCTTAATGGTCCCTTAACTTTAAGTGTAGGATTTTCTGTACTTAATGATCCCTTAAGTAATTTGAAGTTGACATTTGACAAATATTTTGCTTATTGTTTATTTATTTTTCGTTTGTTTGTAGTTTCAAATAATTAATTTGATAAAAATTATGTAAAAACGAATTAAACAATGGTGTTTTGGATTGTGATATTATAAATGCGATGTAAATTAGATTTCCAAGAAAAATGTAGAAACAGTGAATTTTTATTACTTATGGCAATTTTGAGATTTATTTACCTTTTTTTATTCTTTTGGACATTGTTCTGTTATTTTTAAAAAGAACTGTTTTGACGAGATGGATAATCTTACATTTTTCAAAAGGTTTAAATTAACGAAACCCACAGTACTCAGCTACTTGAGCAAATTGAAGATGAGCTTTAGTTTAAACATGACAAGTTTGTATTAGCTTTTAAATTTTAAGTATTTACTTGTAAATTAGGAATATTTAATTTGTTCCTATAAAATAATAAATTAATGATGTATTTGTGTTTATATTTCATATTGACAATAATTATTCCCTTTCCATGGCCATAAAGAAAGGCGCCCTTGATCTTTTTTTCCTATATTGTTATAAATTTTACAACAAAAAATCAAAAACTAACGACTGATTTTGTATTATATTGTCCATAAAATGAAAAATTTTTTTTTTAATTATTTACAAAGATTCAAGTCGGATTACTGCTATCATTCAATGACACACAAGCTAGAAAAGGAAAGATCTAATATCAGTTAGTTCTGGTTATTCGCGTTGTAAAGGCCAACAATAAAAAAGATGCAACGTTGCCATCTTTCTAAGTACTCTTAGTTAAGTTGTAATAAAAATCTAATGATGAAAGCGAAAACAATTTAAGTTACCCTTAATTTTAAGAGCTTCTTAATAAAGGTCTACTTAAGATACTTTTGGTGCAACCGGCCATAAGTATTGCTTACTAGACACCCACAACTGGAGAAAACTATTACTTAATAATTAGTACTGTTTTTATATTTATTATTAAAAAATGATTACTGGAGTACGAGACAGTTAAAATTAAAGATTATTAAAAGAAGTCAAACTTGTGACCTCTGATTATCTAGACCAGCCATCCACTAAGATACATGGCCACCGGTTAAAATCGACAATACGAAACTTTACACCTCTGAGAATTGTACATGCTATTATTAGTTGATTTCATATCAGTGGAGTGTGTTAAAGAATGGGCCAATAGCTTGTCTTAAAGGTACGCATCCACTGGCCGACATTGCACGGTCCGTACCAGTCGTATGCGGTGTTGGTCGGAAGCAAAAACTATTCATAAAGAAACCCACTGGAAGAAAAAAAAATTAAAGAAGCTGTAATAATTGTATACAACCAAAATGTATTTAGCAAGCCCAGTATCGATATTCCGAATATCTGGCAGCTGTTGCTGAACCGTGAAAAATCGGTCAAGCTTCAGTGAACGGGGGATGTTATATAAGTCATAGCTTTTAAGAATAGTTTTTAGTTTTCACTTGAAAACGGTTGGAGATACATCACCAACCGAAACGTTGTCTAACAATTAACAAATAAAAACAATGGAAGTCCAAGATTTTAGTGTTATTAAAACCATAACATTGTCTAACACTTTCAAGGAAACGTTACAGATTGTATTGTTATTACAATAAAATACATATTTTAGCATATAATATTATCAAGTATTTTCTTATTATTTGTTACAGGCAATAATACCCAATTGCATTTGGCATATTTACTAAAAAATAAAAATTGCATACCAGTTCATTTTAAACAATCAAAGTGGGTTTTTGACAGGTCACCACAACAAATGTGTTTTATCGAAAAAAAAATCTACAGGGGGAAACCAACAGTAAATTATAATAGACATTTTTTGACATATTGAAAGTATTTTTGCGCCACTATAATAGATATTTAAAAAAGATATTGAGTGATATAAAGTTTACGTAAGGTATCTATAAAAAAATAAAATAAAAACTAAAAAAGGAAATTTTCTACAACTTGTAGTTAATTTAAGTGTTAATGAAAAATTAAAGAATATACTATGGTAAGTTTCCATGTGACTACCTATAATCAGTAGAAATCAAGGTTAAAATTATTTTAACTTACCGAATACCACCCAAGATCAAATTAAATCTAAACATTTTTTAACCTCTTGTCGTATAACTAATGAAAAAAACCACAACTTTTTTAAATAAGTGTTTGCGTCAAATAAGCAAATACTAGTAGCACATTTTTCTTAATAGGTTAGTTTTAACCAGATTAAGTAGGTATATAAATATAAAGTATACATTTTTGATGCAGAAAAATGTCGAAATATATATTTTTTTATGCCAGATACTCTTATTTACATTTGTAAAGAAAAATAATCATTGGGGTAGCGCACTTAACTTCCATCTAATGTAACATCAAAATTAAACACGGATTATTTCCCACACAAAAAAACACCCAGTAAGAAAAACTGCGAAAAAAAACAATGAGGAATTAAACATAGGATTTCTGATTTGACACCATCTTTCTCCCTAACTGTTACCTTTTGGACAAAGGTAAATATTTCCAAATTGCACTATTTTAGCCCAATATACATTACCCGAGGGTATCGATAGGACCTTTCAGGACACCCTTTATTTCAAGAGGGAATTTGTGTGCCTATATATTAAATAATAAATAAAAGTGGCCACTATTTTGTTTAGTTAGTTAACTATTATCCGACATATAAAATTATAAATTACTTTTTTTATTTTAAAACCTATAATTTTGCTACCTAAGACTTCGTATATTTTAAATGTTGTTTAATAGAACCTGCATTTTGCAGTAATACATTGTAATGTCAATTAAGTTGTGACCTTTTAAATATTTGTGTTCGTGTGGGACGTTTTCATGCCACAGGACAAATATATTTTACACAGTTTTTGCCATTTTTATTATTATTTTTTTATTTATGAGGATAATTTAGGCTATCGTATTTAGAAATAACAAAGAGTAAGTGCCCATAGTATTTTTGTAAAAATTATATTTACTTAAAAGTCGAAATTGGTTTCTTATCTCGTAATTAATTTATAATAATAAATTTTTGTAATAAGTACCTAAAATCAAGTTGCTTTAAGTACGTGTTACAAACAATATTTTTTTGTTTATGCTCCAAAAAGTTGCTATGTAGACTTATTTAAACTGACTCCGAAATAGTTATTTTCCTAACAAGTACGGAAATTGATACTTTTTCGCACGCAGCTGCCGTTACACGAACGACTCGCAGCGGAGTTCGGGTAAGCAGCCAAGAGCGGAAAAGTTACTTTCCACAAGTGTTAGGAACAATATTTTTTCTACAGGCGAAAGGAAAAAACAACATAATTTTAAAGATTTATGATAAAAATAGTATTTATTAACGAAGGAATTATACACTAATTATTATTATTAACATTTATAGTAAAAGTGCAATTGGTCGCGTTTTGCAAATTTATTACTGACGCGAGTTGCTTTTCCGTAGAAAACGTTGACAGCGGCGGCGTTGGGTTCTTGATGAGCCAATCTTTTGGAAGTATGGAAGTAGTTTCTTTAACCGAGAGGTTTAGTACATTGAAAGATGGCATTGACGGTTGTTTCTGTAAAGTGGAAGGTGTTTCGGTAAAATTGAGTATTTTGTTTTAAATATCTTTTCTAAAATTTGTTGAATTCTCGAGGTATCCTTCAGCGACTGATGTAGACTTCCAGCCTCAAAGACGTTTGATGTTGGATATTTGTTCTCCGAAGTTTGCGAGAAATGTTGCGCAGGATCGACGAAAGCAATGCCCAGTGTATAATTCCGGGTTAGGAAGTTTGAGTTAGGCCGCTATTTCCGATGGCATTTTTCCGAAGGTATTAATGCCGATACATTGTACTGTACACACTCCGTGTTTATAGTTCACAAAAAATCGCCTATGTGGTGTTGTTGGCTTTCTTAAACTGGCATACTTTCTATATAGATTCAAAAAATTTTCATTTTCGGCATTTCCAGAAATGACAAAGCTTCTAAAGCTGTAATGGGATGTGTATTAATACTAAATTTCCTTGGTGTTTAATATGGTCCAGACATATTTTTGTTAACTCCTCTCTACGGCAAGCGCCCACTAAGCCAAAAATCGTAGCCACTTTTATATGTAAATAAGTATCATCTGCCGCTTTATCCATGACTTTCAATATTTCTTCTTCTAAAAAGCTTTAGCTTTTTGGGTCTTAAACCAACGCTTTGTTTTTTAAGGTAGGCCATCACTTTGAAAAACTTGCTTAAATCTATGTTCTTTCGTAACTTAATGATACATTTTAGCATAGAGTATCTAGACCATAATGTATTGGGTTTACATGTTATTGATAAATAAGAGAAATAGGCCAGAAAAAACTTCATACCCTTACTTTGACACCAGTTCTCAAACATAACAAATTCTTTTTCATACCTGTGACGAGATTTCATGGGCAGGAGATCTATACTTGCTATTTCTGCTGCTTTGATAATCGATGCTAGTAAATCGTCGACAGAATCCATTGAAAATGTTTCTCCAATTTGGTTAAAAAATGCGTGACAGAAAATTAATTTTTGATAGATGCATAAACAAGTAGTTGGTTGCTATGGGTTCTTTGATCATTTATATGGAGTTATTAAAATATGTACTTACATTCGGTAAATTAGGATTATTTTATTTTACTTAATAAATGTTATAAAAAGACTGCAAAATTACAGCAAAATTCAGTTTCTTCAAATGTATAACTATTATAAGCAAAATTATGCATTATTTTTTTATTAGATACTAATTTATGTTCCAAAAACTAAAAGATTTTACTTTTCCGCACTTGTGCGAAAAAGTGCTATTGTCCGCACCAGTGCGGAAATGTGCTATTTTCCGCACGCAGATTGGTGCGGAAAAATATAGTTTTCCGTACGCTTGTAGAAAAAAGATTTATTTTACGGACTAAAATGAGTCTGTAAAATAGCCCCTTTTTGGAGTAAATACAAAAAAAATAATAAATATTTACATAACATAAAGTGAAACGACTTTTTAGCTATACAAAAATACTGTCACAGTTATTCCATTCGGGGATAATGCTGTCCTCGATCTTTTTTGTTTAAAAATAAAATAGCCGGAAATGGGAGAAACCAAAAATTAAAAGGCAAAGCGGAAAAAAGGAAAAAGAATCCTGAAAAATCTATATATGTATTCTGTATGCAAAGCAAAAAATAAGCCATTTGCATATCAAAAAACCCCCAACATAAGTACCAATGTTTTTCATTAAACTGTCTGAATCATATGACTGAATTTCAGTGGAGATTTTATTCATTGCTATTGTTAGGAGTACTTGGAGTTTTTGCATTTTAATTAACAGATTTCCATCTTTTTTAGGGGTAAATCAATTAATACCAAAAATAATTCTTGGATGCATGCAAAATATAAGAATGTAACATAAGAATTTGTAATTGTAGCAGGAGCACGGTAGGCCAAAAAACAATTTTGTAACCAAATCCGTTAAAACTGATTTTAATTTATATAGCTTTATCCGTATGTCAGGGTAACAAATAGGTTAAATATCAGTTAGGCAACCCACCAGATTGGACCTATATTAAGCTGTTAAAAAAAAAAACAAATATTTTTACATAAGTTTTAGTAATTCGTTGATAATTTACTCCCCAAAAAAAGCTTTTCTCAACAGGACTTAAGAAGTTTGATTGCAAGAAAAAGTAAAACTAGAAATAGACTTTTTAAATGAAGAAAAAAGACTAAAATGGAAAAATTAAAGTATTTTGCTAAAATTTGCATTGTATTAAACTTATAGTTGGTCAAAAAAATTTTTAAAAATCTTTGTTTTTGATTTGGGGACGTCCACGTAGGCTGAAGCCTAAGTACTAAAGTAGCGTGAGTGTCCTAAGTATGGTATGAGGGAGACTGCTCACACAAGGCTTAAATATTTTGAGACTTGAAGAAAAAGGAAAAACTTCTGCGAGTAGCAGGTTGTACCAGTTAAGGTTATTTTTAAAAATAACACCAACAAATTTAAATTACTCTTTGTTCTGCAAAACTTGGCTGCCTATATGTAACGGGTGATCCAAGATTAGTTTTAGGTATTGTGAAAGTGATATCTGCATTGACCCGCGCTCAGGCTGTGGTGGCTTAAGAAATTAAATATTGGAGTGAAGGGTACTGTTATCAGCAAAACTATAAATATGATTGATTATGAAAGAGAGAAGATCGTTGATCTGAAGACGAAACAGGGTTGGTGCTAGTACAGAGCTCTGAGGTACCCCAGCATTTATTTGGTAGAAACTGGAAGAATGACCATCTACAATACCTGTTATACGTCGATTAGAAAGTATAGGAAGCTGGGTCAAAAACAAAGCTCACTTGTGTGAGACAAAGAAAAGAAGGGCTGTTAATCTTTTGTGACGAAATCCATACTGTCTGTCATGCAAAATTTTGTGTTTTTTTCAAATACTTTAAAATTTGGGAGTTAATTTTTTTCAATACCTTACAAACAACTAAAACAGAAGATTTGAGTCTTTATTTAGAGGGGAGAATCCTGCTTAATATATATACATATACATTATATTATATCCAAGAAAAAAATCAATCTTAGTTATACGTCGGGTGACAACCAAATCACTAACAAGCCTTTTCTTTGCTTAAATAGAAACACAATGCTTAAAAAGATTTAGGATTAAAGATTTTGTCATCGGATGCCGTATAATATCTACCTATTACTTTTAGTTTAATTAAACAAAAGTGGAGTAGTTTTAAATGTTTTAAATGAAACACCCTATATATTTTTAAGATTTGAATTCTACAGGCCATGTCTAAGTAAAACTAGTCAGTGCGGTCCTAAGACCATAACATTTTTTTCGTTTTCAAATAATTGTTAATTTTACATAGTTAAAATTAATTTTGCTAAGTAGATTTTAAGGATATAAATAAAACAAGACTAAAAAGGTTATTATAGTAATAAAGTATGTTTTTTATGTGTAAACACGACACAAAAACAAAGCTTAAAAAACAAATACAATTTTATTACATTTTCCTACAGATAGGTCATAAAAACGTTTAATACTAAAACCAATTACTGTCAGTGGGTGTTGAAACAATTATTGATTAAATATATCGGGTGGGTTGCAATGATTTCTGGCATTTTTTGCAAGATAATAAAATATTCCTTTTTGAAAATCAAAATATATCTTTTTTAAAGTAATGATATAGGCTGTGTTTTTTTTAATTGGATAGAACTTTAAATAAATATTTTTTTAATAACTGTTAAATTTTTGACGAATGTAATAATTTTTATGTATATCATTACGAGATGTGATGTTTTTGAAAGCTTTTTTATTTTTGTTAAAAATGTCTACCGTTGTTAATTATTCGTCATGGTAATCAATAGTTATCAATACTTTTGACACTATCAAATAAAACTAGTGACGGAAAAGTACTATATTTACTTTTACTATTTAACTCTATTCTTATTTTTATTTCAGCTTTATATTTTCGAATTAGAAACAGGGGTGTATACCTCGCCCACCAATAAGCACGCAGAACGGGATACATACTCCACCCCTCCGACCAATCAGGCACGTAGACCGAGAGAAAAAGTTATACTACGATTCTTTTTTCTCTCTCACACTGGTTTACACCGCCGAACGGCAAAGGTGCCTCTAAAACTAAAAAAATCATTGGAGTATGGTCACTATATTTGATATTGACTATTGGAACACTGAGTGTTGTGCAAACTGCACCCGTTTGTTTTGCAATTCACATTGGCCAAGTTTCTCATTGACATCCTTTTGCTCCTTTTGTTTATTTCATCCATTCATTATATATCACGTGTTGTATTAGCAGATCATCTACTGCGAGACCACGTGACATAAAGGTGCGTTTCCTATGGGACGGCTGACGCACGCGGCTGCCGCACAGCTTCTGACGCCTAGTACTGCTCATGTGACAATTCATTTATCCGTTTCTTTTCGAGCGTCAGACGCAAGCGTCAACCGCTGGCCGCTTCAGAAGCCGCGGTTCTACCCCTCTCGACGCAGTCAAGCGTCAACCGCCGCCGCCGTCCAGTATATAATTAAACTGAGCAATATTTAATCTAAAAAATTGCCTAAATTTCTTTTCATCTTTCAATAAATGTATATTTATTAAAGTTTAAAAAAAGCCATTGTCAGTTCTGGCTATAAAGAATGAACTCGTTCATTTTCTTTGCATATGCTTTTCAGTAAAATTTCTTCGTCCTCAATTTCTTCTAATAGTAAATCCAATAAAAATATTTTTTTGTTTTCGCACATTTTTTCAGAAAACTGTACTTTTTTGACAACATATCACTCGCGTCTACACATTATAGGAAATGGGTGTACTGGCGTCAGCCGTTTGCGTCATCCGCGTGTGTCAGCCGCCCCATAGGAAACGTACCTTAAAAATCTGCTCGCTCCGCTTCCATCAGAGATTTCGATCCGAAGCTAACCCAGTATGGGATCAAAAGTTACTGCGCAGATGTATTGAAAATATACAGGGTGTCCCAGAATATGTGGACAATTTCTCGAAATCTGATAGAAAACCTAAAAATATCAGGACAAGTTCTTTTAATTTTTTTTCCTACGACCCTCCCCTACGGAGATACAGGTACATAACGGTCGCCCCTGGAAATCGTTTTTTTTTTTTTTTAATAACTTTTAAAATACCAGGCGTAATTTAATATTGTTTTAAAATGAAGGTTACTAGATAAGTCTTCGTTAAATGAATCCATTAAATCGTATTTGGCTTATTTAGTTTGCCAGGGACGGACTAGCTCTGACACAATAATAGCAATTTTTGGATAGCTTTAACCCTAAACTAAAAAAGGGGTATTCTTGATTGACATCAATAAAATCAATTGTTTACGGGAAATAAAATACTATGCTTGGTAAAGCTTTTTACATTATACAGCGTGTTTTCTAATTGAATGTCAATACTCAAGGAGGCAATTTTTAAGTCCATTTTAAAAAGAAAACTTCATATGAACGTATTTCCTAAACGTCTCAACTTTTGAGATACAGGGTGGTAAAATTTTAAAAAATTGACCATTTATTATTAATATCTGTAATACCACTTTGGATATTTAATAAAATTTGGCATACATGTACTATGTATCAAGAAGCATTTTTTAAATGTATCACATTTGTTTTTATTTTCATCAGTGGCGTTGGTACGGAATTTGAACTGCCTATTTTGGTAGACATTAATGGTACGCCACTGATTTTTCTTAAAATTAAAATTATTTTTGAAATACCCAATCATTTTTAAGGAAAGTTAATCACTTGATATTTTTATTCCAATGCACGGTTTCTGCTTAAAAAAATTAACATATCGGTAAAGAATATCACCATGGAGAGACATATCGAGAATTAATTTTTCTAGGTGAAAACCGTGCGCCGGACTAAAAAAATTATGAGCAGATTTGATCTCTTGATTTTTTCAGTCCAGCGTACAGTTTACACCTAGAAAAATTAAATCTAGATATTACTCTGCCTAAGGATATTGTTTACCGATATTGTTATGATCATGTAGATAAACGAATTTTATTTTTTTATGCGAAAACCGTGCATTGGATTAAAAAAAATTAAGTAATCAACTAGAAAGGATCATGAAATTCAAAAATATTTTTTATTTTAATAGAAAGCAGTGGCGTACCATCAATGTCTGCCTAAATAGGCAGGTCAAATTCCGTACGAACGCCACTGATGGAAATAAAAAAATGTGGTACTAAAACAAATGTTTCTTAATACATAGTACATGTGTGCCAAATTTCATTAAAATCTTCAAAGTAATATTACAGATATTTATAATAAATGATGTATTTTTTAAAATTTTACCACCCTGTATCTTAAAAGTTAAGACGTTTAGGACATAGGTTCATATAAAGTTTTCTTTTTAAAATGGTCTCAAAAATTGCCTTCTTAAGTATTGACATTCAATTAGAAAACACCTTGTATAATATAAAAAGTTTTCCCAACCGTAATATTTTATTTCTCGTGAACAGTTGTTTTTTTCGATGTCAATCAAGAATACCTTTTTTTAGTTTAAAGTTAAAGCTATTCAAAAATAAAATTGTTAAGCCTTTATCATACAGGGTGTTAAAAAAATTACAATCATTGTGTCAGAGCCAGTCCATCCCTGGCAAACTCAATAAGCCAAATATGATTTAATAGGTTCATTTTAAGACGACTTGTCTAGTAACCTTTATTTTTCGTAGGAAAAAAAATTATGGGAACTTGTCATATTATTTTTAGGTGTTCTACTTGAATTGAAAAGATTGCCCACATATTCTGAGACACCCTGTATAAGGGCCATTTTCTATTACCAATCCGTTTTAGTTTTCAGAAAATATTCTAGAGATTTTTAAACTTAATTCGCCGCCAATTTATTGTTGCTTAAAAATCTACAGCTTTTTCTGCTTAGCTCATGAAAATGTTTATTGTGCTAAGCTTTTAAAAGTCAGTGATCGTAAATAAAATGTACCACTCTTTCAGTCTGAAAACAACAGATTTCGTACTAAATAAACAACAAACATAAAATCTTCTGATAAGTCGGCAAAAATATACGGTTTATTTAAATTTGCAGACACGAAAACACTTTCTTTGATTATTTACCAAGTTAAGAAATTTTCAAACATAAAAAGGGTTTGTTTTTTATTAAATAAACCATTTATTTAAGGGCAAGTTATGAAATCTCTAAAAAATAAAGGTGACCTTTTAAAAAAGTTAAATTAATGGAAAAAATGGCACCATTTTTTTTAATATACAGGGTGATTCATGAGGAAATGTCAATACTGCAGGTACGTAGTCAGGGTCCAAGAATAATCATAAAAGTCTATACAAATATGGGTCCGCAAGGCCTTCGTTTTAGAAATACAGGGTGTTAAAGTTCTTATTTAATTTTCCTATTTTTTCAATAAAATCTACGATAATGTAAATATTGGAGTAAAATAAGTAAAGTATAATATCACATAAAATCAAATCTTGTCGGCAAAATTTTTTTGATTGTTATGAAGTTGAAGTTTTTTGGCATGGTGTTTAGCGAATAACATAAGCAGAATTGTCTTGCCAACAAATTTGACTATAAAATCTAAAGCATTTTACCAATAGAAATTTGATCTCGAGTGTTATTCGACATGAATATTTCAGAAGAAAAAAAGAAAAAAAAAAAGAAATCTAAACTTACATTAGACAAATATAGATTATACCAAAAACTGCCGTTGACGGCCTTTTTTTGTTGGGCTGCCATTCGAACTTGGTGTTATAAAATTAAAATTTACCTGAATTTTTTCTAAAAATTAAAAAAAAAAAAAAATATATATATATATATATATATATATATATATATATATATATATATATATATATGTATATATATATATATATATATATATATATATATATATATATATATATATTTAAATAATGTGCTATGTATACATATTAAGTTACTAGGTCACACCTGTTTAGCCACCCCTTTGTAGACAAAATAGTTTTTGGGACGTTTATATGTATAAAGCTTTTAATTATACTGTTTATCATAACAGCTGTGTTCACACGTCGTCGTCGACGTGGTTGGGCCCAGTAGGATCTTTTGGAACATGCGCTAGAGTTGCTGGTTATCGGCAACTCTTATGGCTAGCGTATGGAACGGGATCCAAAGCTAAGATGAACACAAGGCTTAACTCAAGGTGTTAGCATACCGTGCTGATGAGTGAATGATATTCTGTGCCTTAAACAGGTGTCTCCAACGGTGCCTCTGAGATACAGGGCGACCTCTCAGAGTATCTAGCCTTACTGCGGTAATGCGGGGCTCTGCCGTGGTGGACTATTACTTCCCTAGCTCCAAACAGAAAGCGGACAGAACCGCTTTCATAGGAAAAAAGTGACAAAGGTGCGCTGACCGAAACGGATAAATCCGTTTCGAGAAGTGCCACTCAAGGTCACAAGCAGACAAAGGTGCATCGACCGAAACGGGTGAATCCGTTTCGAAAGGTGCCCCTGAAGTCACCGGCGCCTGTTTCCCGGGGAAGAGCTAATCCATCCTGAACAAACAGGTGCTTAGGAAGGGATCCTTGAATCCAAACAGAAGGCGGACAGAACCGCCTTTATAAGGAAAAGGGTTTCCTGGCTTTAAACAGAAAGCGGATAGGACCGTTTTCATAGGGTGAGGCCGGAGATGCAGCCTCAGAAAGAACATCTGATTCCTGTAACAAGGACCTGGTAGCTACCCACGTCACTAGACCGGGAGAGGAGGGCATGACGGATCTAATCGTCTGCTCGTCATACTCTCCAGGAGACAGGGACACCAGAACACATATTGTGCTCGTATCCGGTTGCGACACGAGTAAGAGGAGATGTAAAAACTCTCTCCCAATCTGGTATCGGATTCATTAGAAGTCCGATCCTATTGGGTGAAATATAAAAGGGTGTGAGCCACAATAGACCGAGCGGTCGCGCTGGAGGGCGTAAAAAGTCCACTCACTTTTAACCTATCACCTATACTGTTTATAACCTTGGCATTACGAAACAAGAACTACCAAAGACAACCATAGAGTCTGGGGCGGTTCTATAATGCCCTAGTTTTACATGTTTTACAGTAACTTCCCACCTTAGCAGTATGTATGGTACATTCCACAATATTTCGGTGATTTCTCCACCGCAATAAAATTAAAATAACAACCCTTAATCGTCAACCCAGCCATAAATAAGTTGCCTGACAAAAATATATTATGTAGGCACCGCCCCTTTTGAAAGGGTACAGGTCTTAATTACCTACTAATATCAATAGTTTAGGTAAGCTATTTTGGATGCTCAATAACACACACGAAAATACCTTGACCAGCTCCAAACAACTCGACTGATGAACTAAGATGAAAAGACTCTGCTTTATATTAAATACCTGCAATTTGCCTTTAACCTACATAATATACCAAAAACTGGGTACAATAATAAATAAATGAAATTTTAAGTCCGGACCTACATGCGGATGCCCAAAGTTTATTTAGTTTTACAACTAACAGTAGCAGGTAAAACGAAAAATCAACGAATTATTGTGGAATGTACTGTACCTGATGTTTTTACTGTGCTTGTCATTTTGCATGACAACGACAACATATTGATTTTTTTCTTAAAAGTTCTTGCAGCTTATTAATCCGAACTTGATTTAGTTTAGAATTTTGTTCTTGCTCTGAACTTGATTTATCCAGGATTTTAATGAAATTGCCATCTCTTGCAAAGCATCAGGTAGGTTGCTTCAGGCGATGATATTCAAAGTCGCCTATATCAAACACCATCGATCGACTACCACCTGTAAAGGGTCCATGTCAGCTGTCAAAAACACATTTGAAGTTGATGAATTTATAAAAATTCAATATTTGGGGTTCTAACCAAAATTAAAAAAAAAATGGTGCAAGTGGCTCACCAAACAAAAAAGTATAAGAACCTATCCTTTAGGAAGACAATACTTTTGTTGCAGAGATATAGGTAACTATAAAGGTGGCTGGTTAAGAGGTATGAGAATAATTCTCAGTGGGGCCACTTAGTATAATGCAGGCATAAATTGAAATCCATAAAATAGCTAAATTAACTTCATCCTTTCTATGTGAGAGAATACGCAAAGCTTATTTCCCTTTTTATAAAGTTGGAGATCCTGTAAAATTTTTATTATACACCTTATACGTTTAAGTGACTTCTTCATTAATTATTTTTCGGTTATTGGTGTAAAACTATTCCATAAATATTTGTCTAACACATTACCCATTCGCAAAAGAAGACAAGCAGTCCATATTAAAAAATTGACCTTGCAAGTCATTTTAAACAATGACTTACATAATAAGAGTCTATAAAATCCAAGTGGTTTAAGGGCTGAAGGATGCTAATTACGCTAATCGACTAAAATTTGCAAATAAAATGCTACAGAGGTTCACCAACTTAGGAAACATTCTGTTTAGCGACGAAGCCAACTTTCGTTTAAACGGACACGTCAACAATTAGAGTTGTCGCTACTGGGCAGAGAAGACTCCAAAACAGAAACATCAGCGACCACTTTATAGCTCAAAGGTCATAGTCTGGGCTGCAATGTCCGATAAAGACATCATCGGTCCGTATTTCCACAAAGACCAACGCGGACGAGCATTGTGAATAGTAAACGTTACTGCAAATGCTTAGAGGTTTTTTGGCCCAGAAGTTGTTAGAGTTTTAAGGATACAACTCAAAAACATGTTTTCAGCAAGATGAACCTAGTTCTGACTTATCAATTGCTGCGGTAAACGAATTATTTCCAAAAAAAGTGATTTCTCGTAGAGGCACCATTAACTGGCATCCGAGGAGTCCTGATCTCAGGCCTTTTAACTATTTTCGACTTCTGACAAATTATAAGATATTCGTTATAATAAGTCTACTAAACTTTGTATCGCTTAATTTAATAATCTTTATCCTGCTATACTGTATGTTTTATCAACAAAACTGAGCTATAGTGTACTTTAGCACACTTATAGCTATCATTTAAACAGTAAATATTATCTTTTTATAAAGTTTTAAATATGTTTTTATCATAGTTATCTATGTTCCAAATAGCAGATCCATAATTAACATTAAATAATTAGTAAAAAGGTCTAGATGGTTTATTTTCTTCCCAGCAGAAACTATATTTTTCAGTATATTCAATACTAACACTTAAGTATTAAGTTAGTGTATAATTGTTTCAATAAGTGAAGGAAATTTCTGTAGAAAAACTTTTGTTTATTGTTTAGGCCTCGGATTTTAAGATAATTCTACCTTTGGGGTTATCAAGATTCCTACAGAGTTGAATAAGAGCACCATAGGGTACTTTTCGATAATCCACTAACGCTATAAAAGTTCAAATAGAACCCAAAAGTTTCTCTTTTATTTTCTTGTGTACAGTCCAAGAATATTCCGTTTTTACGATTTTTTTCTCAGACAGGTAGTGTGCTAAAGTGAAGGACAAAATAAAAGGATAAGAATCCTTTACATCAATTGCCATTACTATGGAAATGGGGATGGCCCGAGACCAAAAGGTTTGAAAAATCAATAATTTTATTAATCAAAGTAAACAAGTTGTTTACATCATAAAACGCCCAATCTTGGTGCCAATCTTATTCAACAATCGGTCTGAAAAGATCTTTTAGTTTCCGTGGATGAACTGCTCAGGCGCATTGTCTAGGTTGCTGTATTTCAGCATTTTTTTGACATTAAGTATGAATTATGTTGACATTTACAAAGTCATTAAGTGCTTGTTTTATGGATGCCACATTTAATTGAATGTTTATAATAGTGTATTGTATTTGTCTTAAAAGTTGTTATGCATCTATAACTACTTCGTTGTTGTACATTTAAATCCAAGTAGTGTGACCTTTTATCCCGAAAAAAAAACAGCATCTTTGGTGCAGCTGTAGCCATAAATGACCTTTCTTGATGCGTAAAATAAGCATATAAAGCGCACATGATGGCTGCACTTACCAGCAAAAGGCGCGTGTGAGATCATCCGAGGCCACTCTTTCTTACACCATACACCGAATGCAGTGGTGCAATACCACAAGACGCGCGTGCAACAATTAGTGTGCAAAGGAGCAGCGAAATTTGGTGTGCCGCATGCAGTTCCACCGAACGCCGACTGCGAAGCGCGGCACGACCGGGCGGCTCGATAATTCGCACGATAATGGCAGTTGGGAAAGAAACAAGCGCGCGCAAGCTTTCCCAGGACTCGGGAAATATTGATCCAGAAATGGCTAACGAAAATTCCACTTATTGCAGTGAGAAATATATGGGAATTACTGGGAGCGAGGCCAAGCGGATGATTTTGTTGATTAATTATAATTTCTTAAAACTGCTCGACTTCTAATGTGCTTTTCAGTTTTTGAATAAATGTCAAGTCGCTTTAAAACACTAAATTTGTTTTTTTTGACAATTTAACCAATATAAAAAACTGGCTATTACTATTGCATTTTTGATTGGGTCAATATTACACTTAAGAAGTTAAGATCATAAAAATGGCTAGGTACAGACATTAAAATTTAGAGTTAACATTTGCCGTATCAGTAACAAAATAGTTTTTGGTAATTTTTATGTTCCAGTAGAAACCTAAGGCACTGCAGTTATTCTTTCTTTGTTTTATAAATCATTAAATTAAACAGTTAATAATTTAATGTTTTAAATGCGTAGGTACTGCGATGTTACCTTTATTACTAATGAATATTGTTATCCTTAATAATAATGGTAATAGAACACAATTAATATATTTTTTAATTAATATAAAATAATTAATACCCGTAAAAAAAATGGCATTGAACAAAAGTAACCGTTTTAATCCAAATCCATAACATTTCAAATGGTTGAATAACAATTCGGTATTACCATTTAAAGTGTATGCGAAAACATACTGGTTATTAACTTTACCTTAATACTCTTGTTTAAATTTAATATAAGATATGTCTATAATTAAAAACACAAAAAGAAGCATGTTTTAGGCTTCTGCTTTTTAAATTTAAAAACGTTGGTGTGGATTATTTAAAACACATAAAAGTATGAAAGTTGCCAAAAAATCCATAAAGTTGGCCAGCAAAAAAATATGGATATGATACACCACCTATGACTCCCGAAAATATGAAAGAACGAATAAAAACGGCACTGTTATAACACTTCATATGTAATCAATCATTTCAAAAAAGAATTCGATAGTGCATTGAAAATTATGCATATATTATTTTAAACCTTTTTTTAAAAATATCTAGTTTCAATATTTATTGTTTCACTTAAGCTGCTTTTCGTTTATTTTAATTTAATTACATTAAAATATTTATTAATGACTTTATATTTTCGGGCACATGCGGCACATACATTAATAAAAAAGTTGTTATATATTTTATTGTTTTAGAATTATGCAAAATGCGTGACCTTTAATTCATAATTGATAGACGGGCAAGTGATGATTGCGTTGTTAAATGTAGCAATGGACTTAGCAATTGTTAAAAGTTAACAACGGTTTAGAATGTTTAACAAAACGTCATTGTCAGTGTTATTCAATGATTTTAGTAGGCAACCTGTCAAAACCTGACATTTTGTTAATGTTCTAAACCGTTGTTAACTTTTAACAATTGCTAAGTCCATTGCTACATTTAACAACGCGATCATCATTCGGCCGATGGTCTTTGTTATTTGTCTAAAAAAGATATTATTGGCTGCTATATCAAAGCCAATTTGAATTTAGATACACATTTTGAAATTAGAATTATTAAAATGTAGAAACAAAAAAAGCATTAAAGATAAGTATAGAACACTTATAAACCAGCCGAAATAGAAAATAATTTGCTATCATATGGTATATATGTATATATATATATATATATATATATATATATATATATATATATATATATATATATATATATATATATATATATATATATATATATATATATATATATATATATATATATACATATATAAATAGCTACCAGTAAAGTGAGCCTAATTTGGGAGATAGAGGAAATTGTATTAAGAAAAAGTTGTTTAGAATTAAAAGTTACACTATAATCTCAAAAAATCAAGTAGTACGGCTTTTTTATGTCAAATATTCGCATACACATTAAGCAAAGACATCAGCCAGAAAAATTATTACAACGTTTTTAAGAATTGGAAGTGTTCTCTTTTATTTATTTTTTTTTACTAAGTACTAGGTAGGTAGGGGCTAGGTTTTTATATTTTTAACCCATTTTGACTCAGTTCCGTCGACAATGTCCAAGTCATTGACTTTTATATGGACCCGCAAAGACTATCAGTTGCACGATTCAACTGTAAATCAAACTGGCGAAAAACTGTGTCAGTGCGCTCTGGCGCTGGATATCATTTTTAAATTTTAGGGTGCTCGATTGTGCGCAAAACGGACTATCAGAGCAATTTGTAAGTAAATGCTTCCAAAAAATGTTTTCACACTTTGTACCTGCTTTTTCTGACTTGTTTGTTCCTAGATTTTGTTGATTATGAATTTGATTGCGCGCTTGACACATTTATCTTTTATCCTTAAAATCCCAACAGCAAATCCCGCAAGAGGCATGACTTTTTATTACTCAACCTATTTGTTTTTTCTTAAAATATTACCTTAAAAAAACTTAAAATTATTATAAAACTGAACACAAATAAATAAAAGACTCTAACTTAAAAATAATTACCTTATGCAGCAAAACTTACGTGACTATATATTTGTAACTAACATCTACTGTAAAATTTAATTTGGTTATTTTTTTGTGTTTCTTTTAAACGATGTCATTTTAAATTTTATGCAGCAGCATCATCAAGATCCATTTTTTTCTAAGCTCCAATATTCGTAAAGAATAATAAAATTTCTTAAATAATATTTAAATATTTGCAATGCTTGTGTACTTTGAGGTAAACACTAAATAATACCTCCCTAAAAAATTTACGTATATTCGTTTAACCCTCGCATCCTTCGGCCCATAGTGTATACACAATGAAAGCACTGAGAATACATGGTAAACACACCGTGGAAACATCGTGGATATGTTCCACTTCTCCACAGTGTATATATAGTGCACAATCCTAAACAAGAATTTTAATTTTTTATCTTTTTTTGTATCCATTATGGATTCAAACTGTAAAAACCGTGGATTTATTGTGTAATGACAGTGAATAGTTACTGTGTATTCAGCGTGGATGTGCTGTGTAAGCGCCGTGAGTTCAGCAAGAAACCACTGTGGAAACACGGTGTGCTTATGGAACAACTCCACTGTGAAACCTGTGTGGTTACACAGTGTTTCTACGAACACAGCGCATTTACAGTGTTTCCACTGTGGGCTCAAGGATGCGAAAAAAATTATAAATGACAAAAATATTATTGCAGACCTAGTTCTAACGCAGTAGTACCTTGGTTTAAACTACGTATTCACAGGACATTGTACAAGGAGCCCTTTAAGTACACACTCCTTTATTCACTGCAGGCACTCGATAGAGACAATTGCGGAGAAAGTGATAGTGGATAATACAGAGAATACAGACTTCGTATAAATACATTGAAAATGTCTATCGAAGCACGAAAATTATTTAGTCATCTGTACCAACATTTCAAATATTGTTTCTAAACCTCTAGTTTCTTTTTTTGGCTAGCTAAATTTGGTAAGAATAACTATGTCACCTTATTGTTTGTGTTCCTACTAAATTTAATTTACATACGTATAGAAACACAAAATAAAAGAATGCAGTGTCTAAATAAAAAAAAAATAGATTTTCAAAGTCATTTTAAATTATTACTCTTAAAATTAATGAATTGTAGAAGTTTTTAAGTCCGGTACTAACCAAGAATTTTAAATGCACTAACCCGCCCAATGTTTCTACAAATGCGAGCAGTGAGACATCTAAATGTTGGATTTTTTTATGGTCCAAGTACTAAAAAATGCACTTACAGCATTTGACAGAGCATTTTTGATAGCGGAAAAATGCCGCAACAGACGTTATACAAGTAGTGGGGAAACGTTAATCGGTACGGAAACCCAATAGGTGCAAATTTAGGTTTGGACGCCCTGTAGAATGACTATTGCTAAATGAGACACCAAGAATAGAATATTTTCAATAAAATATATGCATTATTACACCACAAAATTCTTGTAATACGCCAATGGGGCAGCAACTCAATTCAATGTTTATAATTACACAGTTTCCAAAAAGAAAAAAAATTCCCTTGGCAATTTTTTTTTAATTTAGTTTACTTTTAAAAAATATCAAAGAAAGAAGAAAGGTTCGAATTTACTCTTTAACTAGACACTGTTAGCCTTAATTAATAATAATTTGTAAAGAGGTTGAAAGTTTAAACTTAACTTATTATCTAATGACAATACCAGCTGTTTACAAATTTATGAAAAGCCTAATTTTTTTAAAAACGTAAAAAAATGCTACATAATTTACCTAAAAAATCTGAGAAAAATTCACTTAAATTTAGCAAAGAAATTTATTTTAATTTTGTTGGAAAACCGAAACGCCTTCCGGAGTTTATGAGGCGTAAATCTATCGACGTTACGACATAATTAGAGTCTGTTTTATCACTATAAAAGTTTAAAAGTTCAAAGCTAAATTTAAAAATTATTTACAGTTTTTGGGACACTCAGTATCACCTGCCACTTCTGTGACACTCGGTATGAATTTTTGACCAACTATTTTATCAACAAATTTAGCTATTACCTTGTGTTTGCAGCTTATCTCCTACAATTCCATTTACTAAATAAGCTTTCTTTTAATCACCTTTTTTTTTAATCACCACTGCCAGCTAAAGTCTGTCCTGCTTGAGTTCTTTACAATCACTTTAATTACACCATGCTTTTACACTTTGTGTTGAATCTACAGTTGACACCGAAAGACCTTTAAGGTAGGTCTACTCGTTAGGAGAAATATACACTTTCGTACAAACTATTGAAAACAATTTGAATTGTTTACAGAAATAGACATGCTAGTCAAATTCCTTGATCTAACACGGAGAAACTAGTATTGCACTACCATCGGAAACTGAAATTTCCATCAATTATTTAAATAGAACATTTCGGCGGTTTGCCTGAAAATGCTAGAGAAAATTTTACGTTCCTAACGTGAACTCGTAGAAGACTGTACTCGCAGAAAAAAACGGAGATAAACTTTCAGACAATGGTTCACTGAGTCCAAAGTCTTACTAAATTGAATTTTTATGCGCGCGCTTTGAGCTCTCTCGACTCCTACCCCTTTCCGCGACCGCCTGTCCCTTTCACGTCTTCCGAAGGGACGGAATTTTGATTTTTATTATTTTATAAAAATTTAGAAGAAATGTTAGCGTACTTGTGGCTATAGAAAAATAGCTTCCAGGTTGCAAGATGTGTTTCTGCAACAACAAGTATATTCTACATGTGTACTACAACCCATTAAAGCCTAGGTAATGTTATCTAGACGGAACCTTTATTTTATTTTGAAATCACAACTACACACAACTGCATATAGTCTTCTCGGAGGCTCATCGATCCAGTTACTGAGCAGCGTTACCTAACATTGCTGATATGAGGAGTAGATCCAGCTTTATATTAAAAAAAAAACAAGAGTTGTTGGATGTACAAGGTGGCAAGCCTTTTTTTTTGCTGTAAACCCCTTAGAGAGATTAATCGGATCATCATCATCGACTACCATGAATCGAGATATGCTCCTTCTCAAAAAAGCATATTATATACAGAGATTAAATGTGTTTTATTATTGACGAGAAATTCGGTAGTTTACTAATAGCTAAAACAATCTGGAAAAAGGTTTGGCACTGGGGCGACAATGAAACGGCACCAGGTCCGTTAAAAAACCGCACTGGTGCAATTGTCAATGGATTTCAAATGACTTTGATGTTTTTTTTTTTACTTTTATTTTCCATAGTAAAAAATAAAATTCAAACTGTAAAAATTCAAAATGGCCTTTCACAAATACGCACACGGCGTCAAATTATTTTGTACTTGACCATTGTCATCTCTTTAAAAAGTCGTGCCGCACGACCTCCTATTCCTAGTGTGGAACTTACTGCACTCAGTGTAAAATGTGCTGCTTCGACTTCTCGAAAAAATTACGAAACCCTGTTCTACAACTGCCAAATGGCTTTTAAAATTTGCCCTAGTGCCACACCCGTGCGAAACTTTTCCCCTCATTGTTTTTGCTCAATGCCGCTCTAACTGCTCAATGGATTATGCAAACTTGCCTTACATTTACCCATGGTTTTTAAAATTGGTCCTAGTACCACACAGAGAGAAGGGAAATGAAAAACAATGTCTAATTCGAGAAGTGCCATAATTTGAATCAGCGCACAACCACCAGAAAAATTTAAAAATCGGCAATGTGCATGACACAAAATCCACAAAAGAAGTTTTGTAATTTTGAAATCAGACCGGTTAAAGTCAGTAAGAGGTTAACTGAATAATATTAAACCACACAAAAAATTATTACGTGGATTGTAAACACTGCATATTTCTTTGACTCACAAATTAAATATAAACCAATACGTCCAAGCAAAGTCCTGTTTGTAAACAACTTCAAACAAAATTGAAATGAAAATTTGATTGATCGGATCGATCGCTTAACGCATCACTAGACGCATGTTTGTGCCATCTCCGAATGGGTGGGGGTACGACAATTATCCCTTCCGTCTTTTCTCAGGTGCCGGACCATTGCGGAACTTTTTCTTTAATGGTTTTCGCTATAAGATGCGTAGCCTCAAGGTTAACTATACTCTTAGACAACATTTGATTAAGGTTAATATAGTATTTTAGTTACAACCGCAATTAATATTATTTTATTACAAAAATAAATATTTAAAAAATGTAAGCAAACATTATAAGGCACGTCATGTCACTGTTTGACAGAATATTATTTTTATTCAATGACCTAAGACCATTGAAACCTTTTGTTGCAGAAACACATCTTGCAACCTGGAAGCTATTTTTCTATAGCCACAAGTTCGCAAACATTCCCTCTAAATCTTTATAAAATAATAAAAATCCAAATTTAAGCAGTAAACTTCCCTTATAATCGTGACAACACCGCTGTACTAAAATCACTGACATTCAACCTCTTTATCAATCTTAAAAAATCTAAAACAAGCAAACCGAGTTGATTTCAAGCGCCACAGCCGCGCTCCGGCATGACTGCATACCTCTGTGATTACGTAGCGAGACGGCTCCTAGGGCCCTTTGGGAGTTGGGCAGACGAGGAAAGGGGTAGAAGCGTCGTGAGAGTACGTCACGCGCGCCTCAAGCAAATAGACCAATAAAATGGGTCGCATCAGAGGCCATACGGCGGTAAAGCGACGTCAAAGTGCTAACAATTTAGGAAGACTTCTGGCTTCGTCAAATAAGCAGTGTCTAAAAAGGCACGAAGTCAACTCATTGGGCACAATTTAATTTGCTAGGTAGGCTGAATATGTAAAGTTAATTGGCCGTACGATATCTACTAAAGGTCCCCATTATATTTTTGTCTTAGTTCTCGCAACTGTGTCTTATAAACTTCTTGTAGGTGTGCTATTTTCAGAAACTTCATTATGGTTGTGTATTCACATTACTTCTTTTTAGGAATATTTATTACCACCTCCCTAGTTTTTACTTCGTAGAGCTAGTACTAATTATTGTGCCTTTTCTAACAAACCCCAATTATTGCCATTATTATCAGCTGCTCAAGACACTTAAACTAGGTACATTGCCATCATAAGTGGAAGGTTTTGTAACAGCTATATGAAATCAGACCTCTACTAGCTATGTTTTAAATTTTCTATTGTAAATGTTGTACTTCTTGTTAAATCTGGCCTTGGACTTGCTGAGCTTAATCTTTAACCAGCAGTACCGTCTTAAGGTATTTAGGCCACGTTTTTAAGAAATTCATTGTGTTAGTGCTGTAATGTTGGGAAATATCAGAGTAAAACGCCATTTCTATAATAAGAAAAGAAGCAGTAATCATGACTAAGTGGTTAGAAACTGGCTGCATCTTTAATACTATATAATATATACAGGGTGGGCCATGAAAACGAAACAAGGCCGATTTCTCATATCTATGGTTAGTAGGAAAAAAATCGCTCGGACCAGTCGACTTTTTTTTCGAGGGGTACATATTTTGCGCCTATTTTTAACCCTGTTACTTCAACCCCCTAGGGGGTGAGATTCACTCCTAAATTCTTTAATGGGAAAGGGGGTCGACTGATACCTCATTTTAAAGATCATCGAATCATCTTTTCGACGCTTCCTAGTTTTTTGAATTTGATGCAGTAATTTTCGAGAAAATAATTTTAAATTTAATAACAAGTCAACATTGAAAAAATAATTGTTTTATCATCTTTAAATTGTTCAATGTCTATTTTTTTTTGGAAAAACGTCATTCTCTCCAAGCACAGCTTTCAGTTTTTGGTAAGGGTAACCCTAAGACGGGGGGGAATGATTTCAAATAACGAAAACATTTAAATTCAAACCTTTCCTTCTATTTTACTTACTTACTTTTTAATTTTACAAGCGTTTAAAATGTTGGCTTCCATGCAGTTATACAGATTGTGTTCAAAACGGTTTCGGACATTCATCAATGATCCGTTGCCATAAATCATTTAGAGATCCTGGTTAAGTTTTATAAATTTTACTCTTTAAGTTACCCCACAGGAAAAAATCTAACGGACCTAAATCTGGTGTCCTTGCAGGCCACTCCACTGGTCCTCTTCGTACGATCTATCTGCCAGGAAACGTTTCATCTAAATACTGGTGAACAGCAAAAGCATAGTGGGGAGGTGCCCCATCTTGTTAAAATGTCAACTCATTCGCAGTGTCTTCTAACATTTGCAAGTACATTTGTCCTGTTAGATTTCCTGGTAAAAAAAGGACCAACAACAAAATCGCCATAAATTCCAGCCCAGACGTTACGTGTAAACTTCATGGAATAAGCGCGGGTTTTCGTCAGACCAATACCGACAATTATGACGATTAACAGTCCCGTTCACAAAAAACGAACACTCATTTGAGAAACAAATATTGAACAACAAGTTCGGGTTATTTATTATCCGTTCATTAATTATCTCGCAAAATTCTACACGTCTATCAAAGTCATATTCATTTAATTCTTGCACAAGATGGATTTTCTAGGGGTAAAATCATGGATTCTAGAGAAGTAAAGGATCACCCACTGTGTTACAAAAATGGCTCTCAAATTGCAGTAAATCCAGATGGCGTTGTGTTCCAGATGTATATTTCTAAACTTCACTATACAGTATGTCCCAGAGAAATAGAGAAGAGGAGAAAGCGCTTCAATCTGCGCGAAAAGTCTAATATAGGGCGCCGCCATGGTTGCTTTCGCTTGTCATTTGTCATCATTTGTGCTTGTCATTTTATAATCTTGTTTGTAAACAAAAATTTAATTAAAATGGTTTTGGATAATAATATTATTATTTTATGAATAAAATTAAAATTTTAAGATAAAAACATGTACTAGTATTAAACAGTATACTATGCAGATGAATTATTTGTATGAATTCCAAAATATTTATGAGTTAAAAGATTTATTTCTTGGTAAAAAGCTTAAAATATTGCAATCCTACATATAAATGTGTTTTTGAATTTTTTAGTAAGGATAAAGAAAGCAGAATACGTTATAAATATGCATATAATATATATTACAGTTTTTTAATGAGGCGGGCCAAGGGTGGTAAATCTAACTGTTAAGTTTATTACCCTTGGAGGAGGGCAAGAAGACTTAGCAGTATTCTTTTTTAAAGAAACCACAAATGGAAATACTAAAATCAAAATACCTACCAACTTGTTTACCCAAAGAAGCTTTAATAATTTTATCCAATAACTGAAGGGCTGTCTTTAGAACTCTAAAGTAAAAATATCTTTTTAATGGATTCTTTAAAAGTCAAAAAAAGGCCTCTATTATTCAAAACTAGTGTACAGTATTTCACACTTTTTTATGTAAGTGCTCTTATCAAAGGCGTATTTCAGAATTTGATGTGAACAAAAAGTGTAAACTAATCCTGAATAACAACCAGACCTAAAGTTCCAATAAGAGAATATAGCAAAAAATGTTTGCAATATAAAAGTGTTTTATTAGGGATCGAACGCTGTTAGAACAACACCGATACGTCACGGTTTTATATCAGTTTGCCATATGAGACCGTGACGTATCGGTGTTGTTCTTACAGCGTTCGATCTCTACTACACTGTATTTTATGTCAAATGTTTTTTTTGCGTCAAGAAGTAAATTTACTTTTAGAAATGACACTGGCTAATACATGTAGTTGCCCCAATGGAAAACCTTTATTTTATAAAATGTTGTTTAAAAATATTTATAATCTTATATCATCTTAAGCAGGTGATCATAAGTGTGAGTTTTTTTCTTACTATGAAAATTATAAAAACTATATTTAAAAAACATTACAGGCTATAAATTAATTTTTATATTCATTATGATGATACTAACCTCTTAACTTATGCCACTCGTTTTGTTTGGGGTTATACCTTTTTAAACAATGCTCAGGTACATTGCCATTCACATGTCTTTCTTATAAGACTCTTTTTTTCAATACCTATACCCCTTTTTTTTTGTTTTCAGAATACAACCAGACATAGGTAGTCCTTACCTTTGTAGCTTATTTCCCCAAATTTTTTGAAATCATTTTTAGTGGAGAATAGGTTTTTGTTTGACAATTATTGTAACATTACGAACATAAATTTCTGTTTATTGTTAAACTAATCTTATTGTATTGTATAATTTAAAAGAATTTTAATCGATATTTAAATATTTAGATCAAAAAAACAATTCTAATTGAACAAATTATCATAATTAGTTTAAATTTAGGCTGCTGCAGGGACAATTTGAATGATTAATATGTGACAATTGTCAATACTAAGATACCGTAATAATAGAGTTACATAGACACATTCATGAGCAAGTTCACACTCTCCCTCCGAGGAATAGAAAAGTGGTATTCTTACACTTAATCCGGTAGGTTAGTTTGACAACAAAAAGGCTTAAACTGTTGGGTTAACAATAAAACAACATATTTTTATTAATAGCTTTTATTGATCATTAAATGGAATCAACTTGGTTAACTTATTTCTTATTCTTTCCCCATGAATAGTTTTGGTATGGTGTTTTGCCATGGAATTGTTGATAATTGGTGGGTACTTGGGTGGAAATGCCATCCAAAAAAAGCAAAGGTATAACATTTTGTCTTAAAATCTTTCCTTGTCCTATATATGTTCACTATCCAGGCACTGTTTTGAACAAATGTATCTGCTACCTGACCAATTGTTCATTTGCAGTACACTCAACCATTTTTTAACCAAAACTTCCTCTTCTGGAAATCTAAAATTAAAATATTACATGTAAATTTTGTTGCGCCTGCAAGTATGCAAAAATCAAGAGACCTAAACTATTATAATGTATGTTATCTTACAAAATTACAATTAAACTATTTTAGCTTTAATTTTTCTAGGTTTTTATTTACACAATAAAATATTTTCACTATATAAAATGGGGTACTTACGAAAATAATAGCTTCTACTGTACTATATCCTCTAGAATTGGAACACCCTCTCACGCAACAAGACTATAGTTTATTAAACTAAATTAAGCATTATAAATGGAACACTAAACTAAAATAAAACGAAAGATACTTAGCCAAATCTAATCAAAACAGTAAACAAAACATTACGAAAAAATTATACGACAACGACAATCTTTTTTTATTCCATGAGAACAACAAAGAAAACAAAACTTTGTTATGTCAAATGTCAATTTTGATTTGACAAGTAGAAGCAACCATGGCGGCTTGCATGCCGTCCTCGTAAAATTGGATGCGCAGTGGTCGAAGCGCTTTCTCCCCCCTTCTATTTCTCTGGTATGTCCACGGATCCCAATAGGACAAATGGACCAAAAATTTCGTTTTTCGACAAAAAGTCATTTTTGATAAAAAGTTCTGCATCTCAAAAAAATGTAGTCTACGAAGAGAATTTTTGATTTTTTTATACAGGGTACCCAAAAAATAAAAAAAAAACATGACATACCATTAAGAATAAACTAACTTTATTTATCATTTTAAAGTACAATGGCAAATAAAAAAAGGTTTTAAATCCTATTTAGTGCTTACATAAAGAACCCAAGCTACATTTGTCCCCGGTACTGTAATAGCAGTTCATCCAACTTATCCGAAGAAAAGGTTTGTAGCATTTCCATGTATGAATGCCTGTTGTACCTGTTCTCAAAGAAAAACGGTCCTTTTATCCCAAAATATGGTGTGGAATTTCGTATTTTGAAATAATAGGACCGTTTTTCTTTGAGAACACGTGCAACAGGAATTCATACATGGAAATGCTATAAACCTTTTTTCGGATAAGTTAGATGAGCTGCCATTACAGTACAAGAGACAAATATACTTTTAGCAAGACGGGTGCCCAGCGCATTATGTACGCGAAGTTACAGAGTGGCTTAACATGAAATTTGGAGATCCTTGGAGGCCTGCAAGGAGTCCTGACGTCACGATTTCAGCCGCGTACCTTTGGGGCCGTTTAAAGCAATTAAATTTTCAGCAACCCATTAAAAGTAATGCTGATATTTTAGAACAGAGGATTTTACAGTCAGTACAAATGATTTTACTTGAGAAGGTGAGAAAAAGTTATGATCACATTAGACGACAATTTGAAAAATGCGTCGAACACGGCGAAGGCGTATTTGAATAAATAATAGTTTTTTTTGTTGTGCAATGTTTTTGTTTAATACGTTTCTTTTTTTATTTGCTATTGTACTTTAAAACGATAAATAAAGTTAGTTTATTTGGATGGTATTTCATGTTTTTTTATTTTTTGGGTACCCTGTATAAAAAAATCAAAAATCCTCCTTGTAGACTATATTTTTTCGAGATGCAGAACTTTTTATCAAGAATGACTTTTTGTCGAAAAGCGAAATTTTTGGTCCATTTGTTCTATTGGTATGTATATCCGTGGACATACTGTATATTAGGCGAGCGGGAAACACCCAAAAAGTCGCTTAGAAATAGCAATATGTGACCACGGAGTCCTAGTGGGTAGTTCAGGTGTTTTCTTATGTTTTTGAGGTCGCAGATCACGAATCCGATGTTATCTTTTCGCTTAAAATGGAGCGTCCATATTAAAAATGCATTTTAAGTGAAAAAGGGAAAAACATTTTTTACGCTATTACTTCTGCAATTTTTACCAATTTTTTTGAAATTTTATTTACTTATTTTTTAAGGCTTGAACTTGAAAACAAACCAGAATTCTAGAAACGTTTATTAAATATGTGGCGAATTTTTTGAGTTTCAGTGCCCGATTTTACGAGTCTTCACATACTTTACAAAAGTTGACTGACAAAGTTTTAAATTTTATGTAAATAACAATTGAGTATTGAAATATCATACATAAGCAAGTTTTCTGTAAAGTGTCAGCTTTTCATCTTTAATTAAAAAAATATGCTGCTCGTTCAAAGTTCGGTTTCATGCTCAAGCGAGCGCGCTCGACGCGTGACAATCCCTTTGATATATTTATAAACAAGCATTTATACAAGTATACGAAAATATAGATAATAATATTTATTTATTACTTCTTTTCATATTATCTTACTATATTATCAATTTTGCTATAAATAAAAACGTTT
>JAHBCN010007863.1:0-41304 GCA_019359885.1 Listronotus oregonensis | reverse complement strand
GTGACTATTCAATAACAAGGTCAACAGTTCAAAAGTTGTTTCCGATGTAAATATCTATTTTCAGAACCACTAGAAATGCTTAAAAAAAAAATCTTGAATCATATTCCAAATCATGGGGAAAGTTTTTTTTGGGAACCCATTTAAAACCTACATTCTAAATTTTTTTGAGAGTGCAGCATTTTAGAAAAAATGATTTTTTTTCCTGTTCAAAGTTTACTTTTTGGGCCCAAAAGAATAAATAAAAAAAAGGTTAATAACAAACAAATCTTGGATTGACCGATTGTCATTTCAGTATGTCCCAAATTAAAACTTTAAAAGCTTTTTTAGAAATACCAAAAATTTTTTTTCGTCCATTATAACATATATTTCTAGTTTAACAAATGACGTAGGAATTGTTTTAACATTATCAAGGTCAGCTGTGGCCCGAGATAAATAAAAACTGTTCAAACTAATATTACCTATTTTTTTATATTTTGATGATTTTGAGGTCGGCAACCCTTTGGAAAGTCATGCCGGTACCCATAAAATTGGTGCTTTTTTTTTACTTGGCTTGTTTCCCCCCAGAATGCTCATCTCAACTTGAAAATATATTTTTAATTTCATTTCTTTTTGCCAGTGATCTTAAAAAATTTTGGGAAATTTAAAAGCTGTTTTTAAGACTGTCAAAAAAATTTTTATATCAAGAAGGGCAATGTAAATATAAATGGTAGTATAAGGAAAATCTATTTCTGTGTTAGTTATTCTTGGTGAAAATTGGCACCCATATTTTTGGGGGTAACTGAGGTTTTAGTTCTAACCATTATTGTAGATTTTGTCAAGTAAATAAAAGTATTAAAGAACTTTGGAAATAACTTTTTTAAAAAATTCCCTAAATTTGACATGATTTCTCTTGCAACGGCGTGACTGGTAAATTTTGGAAAAACCCTTTCCAAATTTTTTTTCCAAGCTTGTCTTTGATATAATGCATGACATATATAAAGGGGGGTTTGTCGAAGTTTGGGAAATATTCTTTTCAACTTTTTTTTATTGAAAATACAATTTGATGTAATAAATAATAAATTAGATATTTAAATGAAAATTAAAATAAACCATTAATAACAAAAAATCAATTAAAAAAAAAACATCTTTTATGTCTGCTTCTGAAATGAGAACTTTAAAAAAATATTTGGTGTTATAATAGGAGATCTTGTTCCTAAGTCTTGTCCTTACTGGCATATTTATCTTCTATTATGTGACATTATAGATGTTGTAGAAAGTAAACTTTTACTCCTGGTTATAAAATTTTTAAATTTTAAATTCAAGAACATCATAGCTTTCTTGGAACCTTTGGAGATTTAAAAACCCAAACACCACTTTTTAATCCATTATCCAACTGCTTGTAAGGCCTTTAAGCAAAATTTCGTCTCTGAGAAAAGAAGGGCATCATCGGAATTTAAATCGGCTGCAAATGTTTTCCCCGTCTCGAAAAAATATCTGTTATACTCTTGCTATGAAGAATCAGTTGGCTTTTTCATATAGACTTTTAGAAAAAAAATTTTTGAGATATCATATGGTTCTGAAAATATTTTTTTTTAAAATATGGTTTTTGGGAAAATACCTATTTCTTGAAAACTTATGGCCAAAAATGGTAGATAACTCATTTAACTAAAATTTTACAATTCATGGAACCAAATATTCCAGGGGTCTTTAATATTAGCTTTAATGATTATTACCTGTTTTTGTAAAATAATTTTTATTTTAGTTTATAATCAATAATATTATTTTATAACAAAGAAAATAAAAACACTTAATTTAAATCAGCACCATGCCTTGAGGTAGAACTAGCAGTGTTTTTTTTGTTCGAATATAAAGATCTTATAAGTACTAAACCCTTAGAATATACCCTCACTGGCTCTGGTTCTAAATATATTAGTCTTTAAAATATTTTTTTTAAAAGTAAAAACTATGTATATTCTTTAAAAAAAACTACTGTAATAAAGTAAAGACCCCTTAAATGTAAACTCATGTTTGGGGTCTGATTATTCTGTTTTCAAAAGTGTATTAAAAAAAACTTATATACAATATTCTTATTTTTTTTGTTTTTTTTCCTGGCCCCGGTTGTATTCTAGCATTTTATATGTTCACTGAACATCGCTCATATTTTACGACAACACATTTTAACGTTCAGTTAACGTTTGTTTATCTTTGTTTTTAAACAATTATTAATGTTTATGTAAACGTTAATATATTTAATTCACTTTTTGGTTTTTTTTATAACAATGTCAATATATTTAAATTCCCTTTTAAAATTTTTAAATTTAAGATACAAAGTTGTTTCCTTTTTTAAAAAATAACTTTTAAAATTTAAAATTTCAATGGTGCAGGTTATTGCAACTTTAAAATAGTTCAGGGGACCCTTCGATTTCTTGCCGTTACTCTAATTTGCAGTTCTTTAACAATTAAAAATTGTCAATTCGACATTATTAGCTTTTAATTCAACTACTCTTAACCCATTGGATAAAAATATGCAGTTTGTTAAATTAACACTAAAAGCGACATTTTTTTAGTGTTGGAATCAAACCACACAAAAGCTCCGCCATATTTAAAGTCGCAAAATGGTTAATCTAATTTTTTTTTGTTAACTGAACCATTTGCTTCTTTCAGTGTGGGACGCTATTCTTGGCCATTCGCTTCTTTTGAGATCCGTCAAATCTGTAAATAAATTAAATGAAAATTCGACGAATCCTGAAAGATGCGAATGACCAAGAATAGTGCCCCTGGCCTCGGCAATTTAAGGGATGGCAGCCCTATTCAATCTTCAACCTGTCGCCAGCCTATAATAATATATATTTCTTAGAACGGACGTTCTTTGTTTATTGTTCGCGTTATTTTGTCTACACGGCGCAATCAAATATTTGTTCACTCTCGTTTGACCAGTTGGAAAAATTTTGGATGACGACGAACAAAATTTATTTCTCTTTAGGTATGTACACACCGAAAAAACAAACATTCGTTCTTGTTCACTGTCTTTGTATGTTTTTTGTTTATTGTTCGCTTTTTCTGTCTACATAGAGCCACCAAATGTTTACTCTTGTTCGACTAGTTAGAATAGTTATGGATGACCATAAAAACAAAAATTCTCTTTGATGTACCGACGTCCACTGAAACATGTGCGAACAAGAACAAACAAACGCTTGTTCGCCGTTTTAACTGTCTACACTAAAGGAAAACGTTTGTTCTTGTTGGTTTTTTCGGTGTGTTCATACCTCGAACATGTATAAACAAGAACAAACAAACGATTGTTCGTGTTTTTACTGTCTACACTAAAAGGTATGTACACACCGAAAAAACAAACAAGAACAAACATTCGTTCTTGTTTACCTTGTTTGTATGTGTTCTTTGTTTATTGTTCGCGTTATTTTGTCTACATAGCACAATCAAATATTTGTTCACTCTCGTTTGAACTGTTGGAAAAGTTATGGATGACGACGAACAAAATTTATTTCTCTTTAGGTATGTACACACCGAAAAAACAAACAAAAACAAGTATTCGTTCTTGTTCACTTTCTTTTTGTATGTTTTTTGTTTATTGTTCGCCTTTTCTGTCTACATAGGGCAACAAAATGTTTGTTTACTCTTGTTCGACTAGTTGGAATAGTTATCGATGACCATAAAAACAAAAATTCTCTTTGATGTACCGACGTCCACTGGAACATGTGCGAACAAAAACAAGCAAACGTTTGTTAGCCGTTTTAACTGTCTACACTGAAGAAAAACGTTTGTTTGCTGATGTTTGTTCTTGTTTGTTTTTTGGGTGTGTACATACCTCGAACATGTATGAACAAGAACAAACAAAGGTTTGTTCGCGTTTTTACTGTCTACACTAAAGAAAAACGTTTGTTCGCTGAGGTTTGTTCTTGTATGTTTTTTTCGGTGTGTACATACCTAAAGAAAAACGTTTGTTCGCTGATGTTCGTTCTTGTATGTTTTTTCGGTGTGTACAGGATTTTCCCGTATAATTGCGCACCCCTTTAAAATCTTTATTTTTATAGATAGAAAAAATAGTTTATATGAAAGTTGCAGGATTTTTCATGAAGATTTTCATGGTGTAAGATAGAAAAACAAATGATGATAGGAAAATTAACAAATCACTATCAACTTCGTTATTTTAAATGGAACACCCTGTATATGATTGAAAATTCAAATTCTGCTAATCTTCCTCTTTTCAAATATATATATATATATAACTTATCTATGTTCGGATAAACGAGTTGCAAGTTATTTGAATTTAAAATCTGTTCTTATAAGCCATAGTTAGCCATGGATACAACCCAAAGTTTGGCAAAGTTAAGTCGCGTTAGCCATGGTTCGTCTTGGAAACCAAACAAAAATATAAATATTTGACAGAAGTCAATTTTTGGGTTGTATCCATGGCTAACTATGGCTTATAAAACGTAATTATAATAAACTTCAAATAAGTAATATATATATATATATATATATATATATATATATATAATAATATATATATATATATATATATATATATATTATATATATATATATATATATATATATATATATATATATATATATATATATATATATATATATATATATATATATATATATATATATATATATATATATATATATATATATTTTGAAAAGAGATTAGCAAATTTAATTTTCAATCATATACAGGCAGTGCAGCTCGTGGTAAGTGTTTAAGGGGGTGCACTAGATGTAAAACACAAAAATACAAAACCACTGGAGGCCAACATACCAGAGGCAAGATTTTTATAGGATGTCACACCCAAAATATTTCTTGGGTCTTAAAAGGTATAAAAGCAAAATAAATGAAAAAATAAAAAACGTTTTTCATATGCACTATCTAAATGCTGCCTTATATCAACTTTCCCCAGAAGCTGTAACTCCAACTGAGCGTTAATATGAGCCTGAGTATTCACATATGTTTTTTTATTTTTTGCGCCAAATGCCCCAAGTCGGTTATCCCAGTTTTTGTCAGGCAGGCTCTGCGTTTCCGCGACTGAACAACAAGCACGAAAAACAAAACAATTGGTTAGTTGTATCACATCCACAAATCCAATCATTCTTTTCATTTGGTGGTCTGTGTATAGTTGGATCAATATAAAAATGAAAATTCGGTTCTCTTTGAAAGGAAAAAAAACATAAAAAGGAGCCGAATAGCGACCGCCTTTGCTTTTTATAATGTGCCGCTTGCCCGCTTCCCGCAGGTGTCTGTTATAATAGACCATATAAAAAGCCGACAATAAGATTTAAAACTTTTTGCTACTTTTTATGTTTTTTTTTTCTTTTCAAAGGGCACCGAATTTACATTTTAAAAATGATTCGACTATAAGGGAAATTTCAGGTCTAGGTTTTCCAGCACGCTTAACTTTAATTTTTTGCTCTAAACTCAAAGAGTTAAAATTGTTTTGCAAATATTCCACCGTAAAACTGACAATTTTTAGTGAAAGAACTGAGACTCACCCTAAATTGTCGCAGAAACAGCGCCAAATGCTTATATGGAGCACATAAAAAGTGTGCGCTTCTTCCTATTAATAATCTTTTTGCCCCCCTGCGCCCGCTGGCATAATCTTCCATAGAAATTGCATAAACCACGCCTATATAATCGCACGTGCGACCGGTCGATTGGCGTCGAACGTCGAAAGGCCGTAATCGGATCCTTTCGGCTCCGTCAGCTCGTCGTTAGGGAGTTAATAGAGTTAATACACTATTTTTTGTATTAGCGTACGATAAATTAGAGAGGTCCGGATAATGCACGATAAAAAATAATTTTTATTTTAATTTTTTTTGGGGGTGCACGTGCTCCTGTGCTCCTATGGAGGAACCGCCACTGTATACAGGGTGTTCCATTTAAAATAACGAAGTTGATAGTGATTTGTTAATTTTCCGATCATCATTTGTTTTTCTATCTTACACCATGAAAATCTTCATAAAAAAATTCTGCAACTTTCATATAAACTATTTTTTTCTATCTATAAAAATAAAGATTTTAAAGGGGTGCGCAATTATACGGGAAAACCACATACCTTTAGGCGTTAAAATTAACACAATTCTTCAGTCTACGTTTTATTATTTATTTATTACCGTAAAATTGACCATGAAATAAAAGGCATAGGTAAAAAGTACGTCAACTTTTTTTTAGTCCCAAAAACCTACCTGGCAATCTGTTAAGGTTAACCCCCTGAGCGGACAGACCTATGCCCATGTAACCGTCTCGGCCTTTGCTTACGATCTTAACTTCAAAGTAGTAAAGTCCGCAAGCTGCCGGTATAGGATGTGTAGCTTGAATACTCGCAGCGTCTCTGTGAGAATTTCCATGTCCTGAAAATTAAGTAAAATAAGTCATTTGGCATTTGACAGAATTACCTGTTAACTCTGTTTAACAGCTTAAAGTTAAAAAAAAGTGAAACAGAATAATTAACATAAAAAAAACATATCTCACCAAAAACACTTATATAAAATAAGGGTCATGTTCCTATTCACAAATCTTGGCCTCTTAAAGTACCGACATCCAAAATTAGACCAAGCTCTGTATTTTACACAATTTTGTTGCACTCTTTTTGACTTGGATTTTTTTTACTTATCTGTCTTTTTTAATAAATAATCTAATTTCATTAATACAGACATTTGTTTATTAAGAAACAGATCAGTAAAAAACTTGCCAAGTCAAAAAAGAGTGGAACAATATTGTAAACAGAACTTGATCTAATTTTAAATCTTAGTACTTTAAGAGACCCAGATTTATGGAGAGAAACTTTGGCCTTCTTTTACATAATTTTTTTTGGTGAGATCTATCCCGTTTTTTCTTAGTTCAATGACTGAAAAAAAATCATGTTTATTTTAATGTCCCTTAAATCAGGCATGGTTTGGGGTCTGATAAGTAAATGTAGCAATTCTCTTTGTTTAGTGAATAAAATCCTGCCTGAATTTTAAACGTTAAGAAAATTATGACCTCAGAAACTCAGGTTTTATCGGAATTCAAAATTCTAAAATACCTCCTTAATATACGGTATTGTGGCTCTGTTTCAGGGAGTTTCAAGTGAAAATGTGCAGTTTTCAGAATTGTATCTTTACTTGTGTGCTAAAACCTACTTACATACCAAATTTCAAGTTTCTACTCGCTTGGGAAATGCACCATAATTTTTCATGAGTCCATGAGACAGACAGTCAATCAGTCAGTAGTAAAATGGGCGATTTTCAAAATCGAATATCTCAAAGATCACTTAACATAACTTTCTTAATTTTTTTTACAGGAGAATTTAAATATCAAAATTTGTACCTTTACGTAGAAGCGACCAGAGATATGGTAGGGGAAAAACAGGCTAAAAAAATTCGTGTAAAATTCATACGGTGGGCCGCAACTCGGCATTTCTCCTAGATTTACAAATATGGGGCCATTCATTAATTACGTAAGGGTCGAGGGGGGGGTTAAGAAAATCTGTACATATCCTTATCTGGGACGGTTTACTTACAAGATTGGTTAAAAACTCACTTTTAATTATAATTATAATGTTCCAAAGACCGGATAGTTGTCTAATAATAATGTAAAGATAATCTATATCTGATAGCAATGACAGAGTATAACCTAAATTATCCACTAAAGAATAAAAATCTTTGACTCACGTCAAACTGTAAGTTTTAATGTAACTGATCTTTTTCTAACAACCTTTTAATTATTTAAAAAATGGGATTAAATCTTACGTAAGAAGAGGAGGGGGGTTCGAGAAATCCTATGTATCCTTACGTGAGGTAGGAAGGGTCAAAAATCGACAAAATCATCCTTACGTAATCAATAAATGGCCCCTATCCTAAAAATATAGGTCAAATAAAACTTGATATGCTACAAAAAAATGCTAAATATTTAATAAAACGAAATCTTAATTACTATTTAACCATCCATCGACGCCGTTGGGCTTACCCTTCCAAATGTCCCTTTTCATTATCCATACAAAAGGAAATGAACTATCATCATAAACATATAAGGTTTTTAAAATTGATAAGGGATTACCGAATATAAAATATAAATAACCCAATTTATAGAGAATAATTTTATAGTGATAACGATATAAAATCAACATTTTCTTAATGGGACACCTTATTTACTGGTTCCTTTTTGAGAGTGCCTCTTTTTTTGATACGGTTTAAAAAAAGAATATCGTATTCATTTTCAGTAACAACGAAATTAGTTTAAGCTAAATGAGAAATTTCCGATTTCCTAAATTGGAAAATGGAAAAAGGTAACAAAAGATACCTAAATGCCCTATATTAAAAATTAAAATTATTAGATTTTTTGTTAATATTGTAAATATTTAATATTTTTGCTTTTTTAAATATGTATTGGCATTTAATGTATTTATTTAGTCATTTTTAAATTTTCTAATTTTAATCGCAAAATGAGTTAAATTAATTTTGTTGTTACTAAATTAATGCGAAATCATTTTTATTCAAAGGTATTAAAAAAATGCGTTTTTTTCGTAAACGAATCTATAAATAAGACATATCATTAGGAACTAGCTACAAGGAAAGCCACAAATATGGCCATGTTTAGTCCTCGTTTGGATGATCCTGTATATAATCAAATTATAGCTACTTATTTACCAATGTTGGTTACACAAAAATACTAAAGGCAGAATTATTTTAGTTTAGATATTGATTTGATTTAACCAACTAAAACGTGTTGGGTAAATGCTTTAAAATTTGTGAGAATTTATAATTTCAGTTATAAAATCACCATCGTCCGCACGTTTTGCGTCTTAAAATGAGCTTAAGAAGCCCATGAAGTAAAAACTACCGCCATTTTATTATTTTTCATTGTGTATATTACATGTTTGTGTAATAAAATTAAATATCAAGGATTGCCATGCAATTTAAAGGACATTTAGGAAAATCTTCCTTTAAACTTGCTGAAATTTGTAAAAGCCTTTTAATTCATTTTCAAAATTGTAGAAATTGTTCAAAATTTTTGAGTCTTCGGTTTCTATTTTTTACATGACAGTATAATAAATGTTATTACTTATTATTACTACCCTTTGTTATAAACTGGGTTATTCATATTTTATATTCGGTGATCCCTTATCAATTTAAGGCACCTCCTGTGTTTATGATGATAGTTCATTTCCTTTTTTATGGATAATGCAAAGGGACATTTAAAAGGGTAAGCCCAAAGGCGACGATGGATGGATGAATAGTAATTGCGATTTCGTTATATTAAATATTTCGTAATTTTTTTGTAACATATCAAGTTTTATTTGACCTATAGTTTTAGGATATACAGGTGTGGAAAATTCAAAACCGAACATAGGGATAAAGTGTAATGTGTCAAACAGAAACGGACAACCCCTTTAACTGTGTGTAAGAAGTGAGACAAAGCTTTGCAATGTGTCGATACTAGTATCAAGCGCTGTCTCAAACAGCGAAGACTAGTGATTCGAGGCACGGCAACCTTCGTCAAGCGTACGCTGATCAAGCTATTTGGGCGCGTATGTCCTAGTTTAAATTCGATCTCACTCTGTTTTAGTGGTTTATTTGTTTTCTTTGTTCTACTTGCGAAACGTCCATGTTTGGTTTTGAACTTTCCACACCTGTATATATAAATCCAGCCGGTAGGCCGAGTTACGGCCTAAGTAAATATATATATATATATATATATATATATATATATATATATATATATATATATATATATATATATATATATATATATATATATATATATATATATATATATATATATATATATATATATATATATATATATATATATATATATATATATATATTAAAGAGAAGGATAGATCACGACTGTCTAGTTAAGAAAGAAAATTCGAAATTATTGGGGAGTGCAGTCTTATGGGAAAACTGGCCTAGAGGTTAAAAAAAACCCTTTATTGTTTCGTCAAGCTTTCGTGTATATTTATACTCTTCCTCAGGACTCACTACAAAAACAGAAAGACTAGTGTTAGTAGACTAACAACTAACTATTCTATTTCAAAGTTCCTTACCAAAGTAGGTTACAAATTGTAAAACAGCTCGAAGATGAACAGGAAAAGCCCATTCAAGAAACCAACAGACGGAACACCATATTATTACAATAAAAAACTAGGAAGGACAACCTTTGGTTGTTTTTTGAAATAAAATAAAATACTTTTCTACATTTTACAACTTTTTCCGTTGGAGAAACCACGCGAACACGGTCTTTTGTTTAAAAGTAAGGTTAACCTGTCTTGGGAGACAAGGATAGAAGGATAACTGGTGGAGTTGTTGTAGAACAGAAAGGGATAGATCTTGGTTTGGTGGAAGGTTAGAGTGAGATGGAAACATGGTTGACAGTTATTTTTCACCAAGAAAAGAATAATTACAAAACGAGGCAATGGCAGTGCGTCTGTTCTTATACATTAGATTTTAGGTACCAGTGAATTACCAGGTACTTTAGAAAAGTTGTTAATGGTTAGTCTTAATATATATATGAATGAAAATGCTATAATTTGAGAAAACTTTAAAAAACCAAAAAGTCTGACAATTTACCCATTTAAAAATATAAAAATAATTCAATTCAGCAAACATCATACAAAAACGAGATTTATTATTAATTTTTTTTAAGAAAAACAAAAGGCAGCCAACAACCACTACTCATCAGGTGCTGGACGGTCAATCAACCTAATTAATTTATCTCTGTGTAATCTGAGGAGATATTCATATATTGTGCTGAGGTTTTCGATATCACTGTTCTTATTCATGGTATTGTTTTCTAAGTAAATATGAGTCATTTCTAAGAATGTTCTTTTTTTATAAGAAGCAGCTATATACAAGATCTCAGCACTACCCCAGTCTATCATGTGACCAGTGTTAATATAGTGTTGTGATAAAGCACAAGAGGGAATTGCCCTAGAACAATCACTCCTGTGGGAGGTAATTCGACCTTTCAGGTTTCTTGACGTTTGGCCAACATAGCACATGGAACATCCCATACATGAAATTTTATAAATAATATTACAGGACTCCAAAGTTGATAGAGGAGTTATCGTTTTAGAGTACAGTCTATTAACAGTCTTGAGTTGTTTTTTAGCTATTTTAATTTTAAAAGTGTTAAAAATGTTAATTAATTTATAGGTTAAGCTGTCAATAAAAGGTAAAGAACAAAAAAAGTTTATGTTTTCTTCCAGAGTGTTTTGAGAAATATGAGGTTCCCTAATATTTAGAGATATATTTGGCTGTGATTGACTGAGCTGAGAATTAAGGGATTGAGGCTGTGAAAGTGGTGTAATAATGTTTTCTGGAATATTGTACTGTGTACTGAAAAGAAATTTATTTACTAGACTCTCCGGGTAAGAATTGTCCATCATAATGCCCTTAAGTAAGTTCAGAGTTTCTTTTCTGTAGTCAGGATGAGTTAATTTGAATGCTCTAGTTTTCATACCCAATAATAAGTTGATTTTTGTTTTAAGAGGATGATAGGATCGGAAACTTATGAACCTATTGGAGCAATAAGGTTTCCTGTACCAAATGGTTTTAAGAATATTGTCGTTTGTTCTCTTGACTAGCATGTCAAGGAAGGGAACGCTGTTGTTGGTTTCCTCTTCTACTGTGAATTGTATGTGTCGGTCATATGAGTTGAAAAGTTCTAGAGCAGTTTCAATTCTGCCAGAAGGCAGGGCTAAGATAAGATCGTCGACATATCTTTTTACAAAAGGTATGTGAAAAGGCATATAATCAAGGCAATCCTTAACAAGGTCGTCCAAAACATAGTTAACTAAAATGGGGGAAATAGTAGATCCCATTGGGGTGCCAAATATTTGTTTGTAATATGTATTATTAAAGATTAGTACATTGGAATCAAAAATAAACTGCAAAATCTCCTCAAACTTCTCAAACGTTAAATTACAGAACTGTGAGATGTGGTCCCATTTATTTCTTAAACTATTAGTTATTGTTTCGAGTGGTAAATTAGTGAAGAGGGAGACCACGTCAAAGCTTACAATAATATAATTGTTAGGTAACTGAAAATTGTTGACAAATTGGCTAAACGAAAAGGAGTCTCTAACATAAAAGTCATTATTGGGATTGTAAGTAGATGTTAGTATTTTTGTAACGTAAGATGCTAATGCTCCGTTGGGACTGTTCATGGAAGAAACTATGGGTCTCATACTTAATGTTGGCTTATGAATTTTAGGAAGGGCGTAAAACCTAGGTGCCACTGTGTTGTATGAATTTAATTTAGAGGCCTCAGTTTCCTCAATAAACCCCCCATCTTTTAGAGACTTTACAATATTATTTGCCTTAAGTTGCAATGTGTAGGTAGGATTACTATTTAATTTTGAGTAATAAGTAGAGTCATCGAGAAGCTTTTGGCTTGCTTCGATGTCCTGTTCTTTAAGCATTGCAACCGTGACATTGCCTTTATCACTACGTAAAATGTACAATTCTGGATGGTTCCTAAGGAATAGTTTACATTCATTAAATATATTGTTCAAAAAGGCCTTGAATCTTGATTTTATGAATAAAGTTAGTAAGAATATTGGTATACTGTGCCCGCAAACAATCCCTCTGAGCTTCGTCAATTTTTGAGAGTATATTCTCTAAATCTGCAAGTAAGTGTGTGATATTAACTTCATCGGTAGGTGGGCATAAGCTAAATTTTGGTCCAAGTGAGAGTAAGTTTTTTACATCGGGTGGGAAATCTATATTTGTGAGATTTTTGAACCAAGTATCTTTTGTTTTAATTTCATTTGTTTGTGATAGTTTTAGAGAATTAAATTTATTTATATTAGATGTTTTGATAGAGTGGAAAGTTTTGTTGTAATGTATTTTTTGTTTTTTATCAAATTCATTAATTATATAATTAGGTAGCTTATGCGATAATTCAGATACAATTTCGAGATGTTGTTTTTTTAATTGAGAAAGCTCAGAAAAGGTTGCTTTTATTTCCAAATTTAGAATATTCTTCCTTAACCTGTTGTTAAAGTTTAAAATCCTATTTCAACATATAACCGACAAAAATTCCAAATAGAAGGAAAAACAACAGCTTCCCTTCCTTAATCTAGTCAAGAAAAAGAAATTTTAAAACCATTTGGTACAAAACTTTTTCCCCCAAATTCTAGTTTATTTCATCCTCTAAAACAAAAATCAAATTATTAAAGAAAACAGAGTTAAATTAACCATACCGATAAAAAAGAAATTTGAACTTTTCTTAAGGATTATGATGAAATTTTACCCGGAATTAGGAAAAATTTCTTTTCAGTACACTCTTGTTTTATAAAACTATATTAACACTGGTCAAGAAACTGGGGATTCTGAATTTGTAAGCTCTTCTTATAAAAAAAGAAAATTCTTAGAAATACTCAATTTACTTAGAAAACAATACCATAATAAGAAATGTACAAAACCTAGCAAATATATTTAATATCTCCTAAAATTACAAAGATAAAAATTAGGTTAAATTGACCTCCAACACCTGATGAGTGTTTTTTTCTTTTTCCTTCTTCTTTTCCTTTTTAAACCTTTCTTTTAATTTTTGTTTAGTTTCTGAATTAATTATTTTTTTTTTTAAAGGGTAAATTTCAACCTCTAGGCCAGTTTTCCCATAAGACTGCACTCCCCAATAATTTCGAATTTTCTTTATTTTATAATATTTATATATATATATATATATATATATATATATATATATATATATATATATATATATATTTTATATATATATATATATATATATATATATATATATATATATATATATATATATATATATATATATATATATATATATATATATATATATATATATATATATATATATATATATATATATACCGGGTGACAACGAAATCACTACCCAGCCTTTTATTTTCTTGAATAAAAACATATAGCTTTCAAATGTTAGGATGCTATAATATATCATAAGATGCTGATTTTGGATATTATAACATGTCTCTATCACTTCCGGTTTAACCGGAAACGACATCAACTTTGATTTTTTCAATGGAATACCCTGTATATTTTTTAAAATTTGGATTCTACGAATCATTTCTGATATAAAATGTATATTATATCCTATACCTATCTGTGCTAGTTTTTGAGAAAATGGCGATTAAAGATGTCCAAACTACCGCATATTATGCAGTTTTATGGGAAAACAAATAAATGATATAAAAAATTATTATGTTTAATTTAATTTTTTCTCAAAACTCTATCTTCGGAGGTCATAATAAAACTACTTCCGGCTTTACCGGAAGTGCTGCGAAAATTGACTTTTCCAATAATGTTACTTCAAAAATTTAAATGCAACACCCTGTATATTTTTTTAAATTTGGATTCTACGGGTCAGTCCTGATATAAAATCTGTATAATATCCTATACCTATATTTGTTAGTTTTTGAGAAAATGGCGATTGAAGATGTCCAAACGACCGCATATTATGCAGTTATAGGGGAAACAAATAAACGTTAGAAACATTTAATATTTTTTAATTTAATTCTAAATTATTTTTTAAATAACTACTTAAATGAAAAACTAATATTAAAATAACAAAATTGCTCCAAAGAGACGATCTGAATTATTTTAGGCTTATTAATTTTCTAACATTTATTTGTTTTCCCCTATAACTGCATAATGTGCGGTCGTTTGGACATTTTCAATCGCCATTTTCTCAAAAACTAATAAAGATAGGTATAGGATATTATACAGATTTTATATCAGGAATGACCCGTAGAATCCAAATTTAAAAAATATACAGGGTGTTGCATTTAAATTTTTGAAGTAACATTATTAAAAAGTCAATTTTCCAGCACTTCCGGTAAAGCCAAGTAGTTTTATTATGACCTCCACATATAGAGTCTTCCAAAAAAATTAAATTAAATATAATAATTTTTTATATCATTTATTTGTTTTTCCATAAAACTGCATAATGTGCGGAAGATTGGACACATTTAATCGACATATACATTTATATATATATATATATATATATATATATATATATATATATATATATATATATATATATATATATATATATATATATATATATATAATAGCGTGTCCCACGCAGTTCTTGCCATATGGGAAAATTTTTTACTGACAGTCGAAACAAAATCATTTTGATGTAGAAAAGTTCTGCTTATTTAAAAACTAAAAATCCCTATGCAAAAAGTTTAAAAATACCAGCAGTATACAGAGTAGCGACAAAACGTAAAATTTATCCAAGACTAAAGTACCCTTATTTTGCAATATTCAAAGAAAAGTTATTTAAAGGAATTATTTAGAATTAATTTTTATATCTAATTACGAAATCACAGCCACCTACGAAAAATATATATTTTTGTATTTCAGTAAATCAGAACGGAATAAAAAGTAAAAGCTTTAATATAAAACAAATTAATGTATCACTTATAACAAAAGAAAATTAGTATAATTCAAATTTTAATATAGCCACCTTCTTTTTCCATGCATTTTTCTGTTAACTTGGAGAATTTTGAAACAACTTTTCTCAAAACAACTTGAGGGATTTCTCGAGCACACTGGGTTATTATCCTTTCTAAGCTATCGATATTGTGAAATGGTCGGTGAGAATACACTTTTTCCTTTAAATATCCCCAAAGGAAGTAATCCAGTGGGTTCAGGTCGGGTGACCTCGCCGGCCAATGAATTTCTGAAAATCTTCCTATCCAACGCCCCTGGAACATTTCCTGAAGAAACTCGTTAACAGCTCGAGAACTATGGCATGGCGCACCATCATGCTGATACCACAAAGTATTTCTAATGTCACGTGGAAGGCCATTAATAAAGTCAGACAACTGATTTCCCAAAAAATGAAGGTAAACATCCGACGTTATATTACCCCGGAAGAAAAATGGGCCTATCAGTTGATTATCTAAAATTCCGCACCACACATTTGTCTTAAAAGAAAACTGATCCCGACACTGGATAACAAACCGCGGGTTAGCTGTACTCCACCATCGATAGTTCTGGGAGCTAACAACTCCATTTGACGTAAAACAAGCTTCGTCAGAATTTTCTATAAAGATACGGGTCGTCTTGATGCATACCTTGATACCAAGCTGAAAAATCAAACCGAAAATCAAAGTCTCCAGGATGCAATGTGTGGACAAAGATGGGTTTATAGGGATGAAAATGATTTGCTTTAAGAACTCTTCCAGCAGTAGATTTACAGACTGAGCGTCTTTCATTTCCAGGAAGTACTTTTTCCATATTTCTCAAGGAAATCTTGGGATTTTCAACAACGGCTTGGATATTTTGCAAGTCAAAATCTTCATTATCTTCGACCTGAACTTGATTTTTTTTATTGAATCTGTTTTCTACACTTCCACTACCTTTAAATTTTGCCATTATGTGTCCAACAGTTTGATGAGATACAGATATTTCAGGATGCCTTTCATTGAAAATCTCAGCGGCTTCTCTAAAGGTTTTATAGTTGTCACCCACAATTAAAACAATTTCAATCTTCTGTTCCGTGGTTAGTTTTGGAGGCATAATAAATCAAAATGATAAATGGATAAACTGAATTTATAACTGTACTTCTGACTAGAAATAATGACAGTGTTTATGTCAGTTATTATTGGCATAGTTACCTTCAGGTCCGATAATTACCTTTGTTAATTTTTGACACAATTTTTAATGTAAAATAAAAATACCCTTTTTTTCGTAGGTGGCTGTGATTTCGTAATTAGATATAAAAATTAATTGTAAATAATTCCTTTAAATAACTTTTCTTTGAATATTGCAAAATAAGGGTACTTTAGGCTTGGGTAAATTTTACGTTTTTGTCGCTACTCTGTATACTGCTGGTATTTTTAAACTTTTGCGCAGGGATTTTTAGTTTTTAAATAAGCAGAACTTTTCTACATCAAAATGATTTTGTTTCGACTGTCTGTAAAAATTTTCCCATATGGCAAGAACTGCGTGGGACACGCTGTATATATATATATATATATATATATATATATATATATATATATATATATATATATATATATATATATATATATAATCAAATATTTAATAAATGTGGCTCTGTGTCCTCCCATTGCCTACATAGAAATTTCCATTTATTTTTAAATACATTGCCTTGTATGTCTTAAAAAATATTTACCCCGTATATCATTTTATTCCTTCATTTCCTTAGAGGTAGATGATTTACCAATGTGTACCAAGATATACCAGTTTTTTCGATCGTAGAGTTGAATATACCGGCGGGACGGAGTTTAGCTTACGGTCGAAGACCGTCGTGTAACAGGGGCGGCGTTTTAAAATAAGGCAATAGTTTCCTGTTTCCTTAACCACATATTTTTTAATTTTAAACGGTTGTACCATTATCATTAACTTATCAACGGAAGTATGTCGATATTAAGACAAAAAAATCTCTTTAACTTTTTAATTATCAACATGGAAAGAGAAAAAATAGGAATAGGTTATCGGTAGTTTAATAACAAGTCAAAGATAATACTATCGTCGGCCTCGGATGAAAATGGCCCAAGTCACATAGACCAAATTTTAGAGGATGGAGATAAAACTGTTTCATTTTTAAATTTTGCCTCTAAGTCTTTTGGGCAAGGAAATATCGTTCTTGTAATAATTTTGTCTTAAAATTTACTTGATTCGTTTATTTTTTTTTATTTAGTCGTGATAGCGGTGACTTGGGCCATTTTCCTTTTAATCTAAGCGAGCATGGAAAAATTATACTAAAAAAATTAATTTTAAATAAATAAACAAAACGAAAAGCTATTACCAAAAACGGATTATTTTTAAACAAATCCAACAAAATTCAGTAAACATGTAAAAACTGTGTTTTCTATACCAGAACTCGCAAGTCATTTTTTATGTCTTAAGTTAACCATAGGAAATACCTACAAATACGTTTTATTTATTTGCTTAAAATTTATTTGGTTTTCTACTGGATAGAAATCTGATTATTTGGGAATATGTATAAAAAATACGAAAAAAATGTTTTTTCTTCTTGCAATACATACACAGTCTTTTTTCAAAAGGTCGCATCATTGGGAAATTTATTTATAATTAAATGTATTTTAAATTTATATTTCGCATACCTAGTTTACGCTTCAAATTCGGTAAAAATCAGGCCAGGCCAGTGTATATCTTTACATTAAGGCTGGATTTTGTGTTTGACCGACGGTCAGCGCTGACATCGATCGATCGTACCTATATCAATGAAAATGTATGATCAGCTAGAATGCATAGCCGATGGACTGCTACGCGCGTATAGCTTACATTTTCATTGATATAGCTTCGTTCGATTGATGTCATCGCTGACCGTTGTCGGCGTCGCACACAAGCAAAATTCGGGGAAAACCCGGCCATAAATCGGAAATACCAACTTCGCAATTAAGGCCTATTCTGAGTATAATTTCATTATCTAGTTACCTGGGTATAATAAACAATCACCCTTTTATTTTTAGTCTTGTCACTTGCAGAAATATTTTAGTTGAAAGCTGATGTTCGTGGAGACTATTTCATTGTGATTCAAAAGCGCCTGTGAAAATTAGTAATTTATATTCAGTTTTTCGGCAAAGTGTGGGTGAAAATTTTGTAAAGTAACTAGGTGCCTATTGCTGGTGGTAAGTAGAATATTAAAAATAATATTTATTTAAAATATTTCTTTACGTTTTTTTATACTCGTGTTCTGAAAAGTTAACAATTAAATTTTTCTTAATTTCAATTTTCTTTTTTGCTAAAGAAAAATATATTTCCCGTAATTTCCGCATTTAAATTAGCTCTAAATTATTGTTTAATAAGTCCTTTGTAAGATCCCATCTTAAGTTGCTGCGAAATTTGCGATCTTGACGAGAAAATATTTTTAAAGATTTATGGTCTGGCAAATTCGATAAAATGTAGGTCCCAAACGCAACAAATAATTTTCTCCTACTAACTTAAAGAATAAATCAATCTTTATAAAATAAAACATTATTTTATAGAAAATTAAATAGAGAAATAAAAAAATTGCCATATGGGTTTTTTTTTTTTTTTTTTTTTTTTTTTTTTTTTTTTTTTTTTTTTTTTTTTTTTTTTTTTTTTTTTTTTTTTTTTTTTTTTTTTTTTTTTTTTTTTTTTTTTTTTTTTTTTTTTTTTTTTTTTTTTTTTTTTTTTTTTTTTTTTTTTTTTTTTTTTTTTTTTTTTTTTTTTTTTTTTTTTTTTTTTTTTTTTTTTTTTTTTTTTTTTTTTTTTTTTTTTTTTTTTTTTTTTTTTTTTTTTTTTTTTTTTTTTTTTTTTTTTTTTTTTTTTTTTTTTTTTTTTTTTTTTTTTTTTTTTTTTTTTTTTTTTTTTTTTTTTTTTTTTTTTTTTTTTTTTTTTTTTTTTTTTTTTTTTTTTTTTTTTTTTTTTTTTTTTTTTTTTAATTTTTCAAAAAAAAAAAAAAAAATTTCGAAATAAAAAATTAAAATATTGAAAATTTTTTTGAATAAAATAGGGGTTACAGTTTTAAACCCAACATCAGATAAAAAAAAAAAATATAAAAAAAGCTTAAAAAAATTTTAAATTTAAAAGAAATTAACTCCATCTCGTAGGGGGCAAAAAAGTAAAAAGTTTTTTAAATATAATTAATTAAAAAGTTTTCAAACAACGGTTTTTTGGTCTTCTTAAAAAAAAGGTGTTGGTTTTGAAAAAAAAGAAGTCTTTTTTTTAAAATTTTTTTTGTTTTTTAAAAAGGGTGCTTTTGGGGGTTTGGAAAGGGATAAATTTTAAAATAAATACTTAATAAAAATTTTTTAAATATTTTATAATTTTTTTACCCATATTTGTTAAATTTTTTAAAAAATTAACCCCCAATGCCTTTAATTTTTTTAAATTTTTTTAATAGAAAAATAAAAAATATTTTAAAATTCAATATGGCGACCAATTTTAAATGGCGAAATCTTATTAAAATATATTGTTTTAATTACATTGAACTAAGAATTAAAGTTTACAGTTTTAACAATCATTCATGTAGTTTCAAAATATAAATTATAATCCAAACAGCTATTGATAATGTAGTTTTTTAGAATTAACATTCAATTCTTCAAGCTACGGTCTCAATTTTGGAAGATTTTTCTAATGTAATTTGAAATATAATCTGTACTAGTGATGAGCAAAGCAAGACCAAGACCAAGACCGGGCTAGTCTTGGTCTTGGTCTTGCAAGTCTGGTCTTGGTCTTGGTCTTGCAAGCCCAAAGAAGGTCTTGGTCTTGGTCTTGCACCACCCGGTCTTGGTCTTGGTCTTGCTGCAAGAGTCTTGCTGGTCTTGCTTTTTTTGGTAGTAATAATTTAAACTAAGCAATCTTAAATAAAATATATATTTTTTAATACTTACAAATAAATAAAGATGAAGACTATATTTTTTGCTTTAAAGTTATACCAATTTTAACCTTACATGTACAAAATTTAAATTATTTTTGATTTTAAAAATTAATATTTTAAAATGTTTTTGGGGTTTATTTATTTATAGCTCTTCATTTTAGTGATAGGAAATATTTTAATTTTCTTTGAAGAAGCATATATGAGTAAAATTAAAGCAAATGCAAAACTGAGTACTCTGAGGGCAGACAAAAACTTTTAATTTCAACCAGATGTGAAATTTTCATGAAAATTATTCTGATATGTAAACATTGGTTTCTGATTCAAAAAAAAAGTTATTTTGAAAGCTTTTCAGTTCAAATAAACTTTTTTCTGTTCAAATTAGTCAAACATTTACGGTACAAAGTTTGTGCAAATACTTTATAGATATTCTGCATATACAAGGTGGCTCCACAGTGACACGAAGCTCGAAACCGTTCATAATGGTAAAAAACTGAATACACAAAAATTATAGAAATATGGCGTAAAATGTAAAATTATTTTCTATTTTAGAATTTTCCGAAAAATCCACTACCACTCAAGAAAATTTCCTTATTTTTAGCTTTTAACCTGAAATAGAAAAATTATGGCAAAAAACTCATTTAAAAAATTGCTTCCCTGTATATTATGCTGGAAATTCTTGAACTGTCATATACGTACAATGTCAACGTAGATGGTTTTTTATTTATCATTTTCGGTTTTGACAAAAATGACGTCATCATTATACTTTTGGCATTGTTGGCATTGACTTTTCCGTCTAAACCGGAAGTGAAATTTAAAATCCATTTATATAAAAAGTATTCCAACATGACATGACAAATATATTTTTTTATTAAACTATCACTTTTACATTTATGTCTTAGTTTAAAGCAGCAATCTAATGATGCCACTTCTTACAGTGTGACACAAAAATAATGTATTTCTGGATTTAGGAAATCTTTGATCCACCCTGCAAGTGGCATCACTAGATAGCTAATTAAAAAAAAACATTAGGAATGGGTAAGTAATTTTCAGCTTCTATAACTTGTACCTCCAGTTTTTCTCTGTCGTAAACGGTTTTAGAGATATCGAGTTTTGTCGGACCATTGAGTCACAATCTTATTATTTTTGAAACATGTTACTTAATCTACTAGTTATCGTTGTTAGAGAATTAAAAAAAAACGAAGTGATCGATTTAATTATTATTTTATTAAAAAAAACTGTTACTCATAAAAAATCGCCTTTTTAGGCAGTTCTCGACACATTTTTTGTCATGTCTATATGAAATACCCCTGTATATTGAATATGAAAATTAAATATTATAATTTAAAAAAAAAGTGACAAAAGTGCAAGAGTCTTGCGGGTTGGTCTTGGTCTTGCGTAGTCTTGCACTCCTCGGTCTTGGTCTTGGTCTTGGTCTTGCATACCCCGGTCTTGGTCTTGGTCTTGCAAGCGAGAAGGCGGTCTTGGTCTTGGTCTTGCTGCAAGACCAAGACCAAGACCGCAAGACCAAGACCGGTCTCGCTCATCACTAATCTGTACAAATATTATAAAGAGGAAAGATTTGATTGTTTGTTTGAGTTGAATAGGCTCCGAAACTACTGGATCGATTTAAAAAATTGTTTTACCATTAGAATCCTACATTATCCCCGATGAACATAGGCTATTGCTAGTAATAAAATAATTAACAAAATTACAACTTATTTTTTCAAGGTCTGCAACAAAATCTGCTTTGTTTAAAAGAAGCCAACTTGTCAATTGGTTAAGAATTTGTCAGTCCAAGGAAAGAATGGAGCAGTGTCGTTATTTGGCAGAAAAAGTGACCTCTACCATGCGAGTTGAACGCTTGTCAGAAGAGTCTTCAAAAGTCTTATATAAATTCATCGAGAAATATGACACAAAATGGTCAACAGCATCAAGAAATAAAACTGCATTTGAAAATAAAATCGAGATTGGTTAAATATTGAGTTGGAGTTTTCTTCGTCAATGAATGAAGCTCAACCAGCCGAAATGCAGGATACAACTTCATCGAGTAGAGGGAGGCCATTCACTGGATTTTAGATTTGAGTGAACGATCAAAAAGAAGAACTGAACCGTTGCGAGCAGATCGAAGCCCGGAAGAACTAACATTTGCTGCTCAAATGTAGTTTAGTCCGATGGTAAACTGGATGAAGCAGATGTGTTAAATAATGTTGCATTCTCAACACCAACCCGTGCATCAAAATATAAAAATCTCTTCAAAAGAATGTGAAATACCATTTGCAGCGGACGAAGCCTTATCGCTTTTGTAGAGGCTAAATTGACAAAATTTCAATATAATCTAATAAGAAATTCGGCAAAAAGCCATAAGTCAACTCTTTATCCTAATTATGAGTCCGTAACTGCCCGAAAAAGATGCTACCCAGAAAACCTAAACATTTCTGAAGATGTAGCTGAAGTGCCTCTTCAAAGTTTGCTGGATCATACATCTTTAAGGTTATTTGAGTCCCTAAAAGAAGTTTTAAATTCTTTAAACCAAGAAAATTATAATAATTTACATTTAATTTGCAAATGGGGGTGTGACGGGAGTTCTGGGGTGAGTCAATACAAACAGCAGTTTGTAGAGTCCAATATTTCAGATGCTAATATTTTTTAACATCAATGGTGCCAATCCAGCTCATTAACGGGACCCGAAATCAAAAGATAAGTTTGTAATCTGGGAAAATCCCAGACCTTCCTCCACACGATTCTGTAGACCTCTTAGAGTCCAGTTTAGGCACGAAACAACAGAGCTATCAGTGAGAGAAAAGCACTATTTTGACCAACAAATTTCAGATTTGCAACCAAAAGAGCTTGATATTCAAGGAAACGATGTATTTTTAAAATACATTTTATATTTTACAATGATAGATGGCAAATTGTGTAATGCTGTAACTGAAAATACTTCAACTCAGAGATGCTATTTGTGTAATCTAACATCCAAAGATTTTAACAATATCGAGAAGATTTTAAAACACGAAATTACTGACGAATCTAGATATCAATTTGGTTTGTCATCTTTACATGCTTGGATTCGTTTTTTTGAGTGTTTGCTGCATCTATCTTATAAGATGGAATTTAAGCAATGGCAAGCGCGAGGCCAGGAAAACAAAGAAAAACTTGCAAATGCCAAAAAACGAATCCAAGACTTATTTTTTAAAGAAATGGGACTATTGGTTGATAGACCAAAACCTGGTTTTGGAAGTACTAATGACGGCAACACTGCTCGCCGTTTTTTGAGAATGCTGCTAAATCTTCGGAAATTACAGGCATTGATCAAGATTTGATATTTAGATTCAGAGTAATTTTATTAACAATTTCTAGTGGTTTTCATATAAAAATTGATAGTTTTAAGGACTACTGTCATGAGACGGCCAGAAAATTTGTAGAATTGTATCCGTGGTACAATATGCCAACTTCCGTCCATAAAATCTTAATGCACAGTTCTGATATATCATATTTTATGGTTCCAATTGGGAAACTTGGCGAGGAAGCCCAGGAATCAAGAAACAAAGATATTAAAAGATTCAGAGAATTTCATGCACGGAAGTTTTCAAGAAAACAAAACATGGAGGATATATTTTGTAATCTTTTAATATCTTCTGATCCTTTAATCTCCAATATGAAAAAATCATCTGCTAAAAAGCTTAAACAGTACCCTTCAAAAGTTTTGGCATTTTTTGATGAACCAACAGTTTCTGCTGATGAAAGTGATAGTGAAGATATTGATTGATTTTAATTATTAAGATAGGTTAGGCTTTATTATTATTACAAAGTTATTGTTAAGTGAGGTCTGTATATACTTTACATACTTAAATATATTAGTCTTAACATGTATTTTAAATTGCTCTTATTTTTACACACAAAAGTTAGTTATAAAATTAAATAGAACAAAAACAAACAAATCACAACTTTATTTAATTTATAATAAGCAATTTTATTAACCTCAGGTATATCAAAAGTCTTGTCATTTTGGATTTTATTTCAAAATTTTCAGTCAAAAAGCGTTTATTTCAGCGCAGATTGAAGTCGGATTGAGGCACTCAACAGTGACAAAGGCAAGTCAATTTGGAAAAAATGCAGGATTAACTATCTCAATCCTACAATTCTGTTAAAATGGTTTACCTCTCTCTGTTAAGTGCCTCAATTCAACTTCAATTCGAGCCGAAATAAACGCTCTTATTATGAATTTTAAACTCTTAACTGCTTAAATTGTTAAAATAATAACAGTCTAATAATAATAGTAACATTTTTCATAGAGTTTTATTTTTTTAAGGAAATAGGTACTTACACAGCGCTTATGTAATGCAATAAATGAACCCAAGGGGAGGAGGGGCTTTAAAAAATGTTTAAATGAACGTGTTATCTTAGTTTTAACATTTTCTTACGATTAAACATGTTTGTGATTCATATCAGCACTACTACTATTTATGGCCGGCTTTTTCCCGATTTTCGCCTGTGTGCGTCGGTCGAGCACTAAATCTAGCCTTAAGCTGTAATAAAACTAAACTTAAGGTACAAAACACTTTAGCGCAATAATCAATAGCAAGTTTTGTTCGAACTAATGAGAAATTTGGAAATTTTTATAGCATAAATGGACAGAAAACTGGGGTTTATATACAGATTGTTTATTATTGCGAATAAGTTCACAGAATCCAAATCGCTTGGAAACTTTTTAAATTTTAACCGAAAAAGCCAAAAGAAAAATATTTAGGGGCTTTTTCTTACAACAATAGTTGTAGTTGTTAACGCTCAATGGTTTTTCCATTATATGTTGAATTCGTATTGCACACATGTATTTATTTTTTTCTTGAAAACGGCACAATTTATGAACAAAATTCACGAGACAAAAAGTTTCTAATTAGGTAAAGCCTTTACAAACCTTTTTTTTTAAACCGCAAATTTCCAACCCCAGCAAAAAAATATAATGAAAAAACCACTGAGGGCAGCAAATTTCAACCCCTTTTCAGGGTAACAGATGATTACACATATGATTTTAGAAAAGCTTTAGAAAATACAAACATCCGTTCCAAATTTTACACTTCCACATTAATTATTATTTTTTCTTAAAGTTTTACTACCGTATAGTTCAAAAATTAACAAGTTTAGGACATATACATGTAAGAACTTTTTTCTTATTTTCATCCAAGAGTTCGTCATAAAATTGTTGATAGAATTAGAGTTAAATAAAACATAACCGTAGAATGACATTTACAGGACAGAGGACTAAAGCGAGGTATTTTAATTATTTAAACAGTTGATTTTATAACCTAAAACCAAATTTTAACAGTTTGCCACACTTTCTGCTTAAAACTGCGACTAGGTTAATTTTGTTTTTTTCAAAATTTCATGCGTATTAAAAAAAGACCTAAGAACTAACCAAAATTACCTCATTTAAATTGAAAAAATCTTATAAGGGTATGGCGTCGCGTCGGATGTAAATCCTATTGTTTGGTCGCTTGGATGTCTGATGTAAACGTAAAATAGCAAACCTAACAAATTTATTTTGATAAATATTAATAAGCCGCATTTTTTTACACAAATCATTTCAAAATATTTAGCCCTATTCATAAATATATATCAACATTTTAATGATACGCGTATTGCGCTTAAAGTGCTTGTCACCAAACTTGGTATATTAAAAAAAGAAATCATTACTGTGGGTGTACAGTCTCTAAATGTTTAATCCATTTTTTACACATTTCATCAACGTCTAAGTACCCACATAATATGTAATTACTGCATTTTTCAAAATACACAAATAAGGACTACCTGTGTACAACCACTAGGTAGTAATGTAATTCAAAGAGAAGCCATAGTTCGTTTCCGAATCCGAATCACACACAACAATACGCGATTACTTTACCTTTTTTTCTCTAATCGATGTATAACCTAATTCCTAAAAAATGGCTACAACCACAACACCTGGCATTACTGAAGGCTTATGATTTTAGCTCATATAATTCCTTGTCTTACAGTTTAAAATAAAGTCATACAAAAGTCAGGAATTCCTTTACAGACCATCTGAAGAAGCTTCGAACTTCTTATTTTGTCCTCTTACTTTGTCCACTTTTTCCTTAAAGTGTCTAGGCTGCTGCCTATAGAGCTCTTTTCTTTTTCTACAAAGTTCCATAAACCCCGAGTTAAAAAAATAGAAATCGATTTGAAAAAAAATGTGTTATGCCGCTAAAAATATATTTATTATTTTTCCAATAAACGGACACCAAAAAACATCCTTTAAATAGAAACCTTAAAAATAAACGGAAAACTTATTTGGTACGCCCATGGCTATTGTTTAGATCCTGTGTTTTTGGGATTCTGCTAAAGGGGATTGTCCTCGGACTGCCTTACGTTACGGTTCATTCGCACAGAGCTCTACGTAGATCACTAAATGGCCTTGTATTTTTGATAGTAATTGTTTTGGAACAAATTTCTAAATATTTTTTTATTAGCTTGCATTAGTAAAGCTCTTAATTAAGTACATATTTAGATTTGACAAGGCTCTTCATTAGGCCTAGGATAAAAACACAATATACATTATGTAAAGAAGTGTCGGTTGTGTAAAAAATGTATAATTTTTGTTTATATTTTGCATTTATTTTAAATTGGCTTGATTTTAACCATACTTTACGCTGCTACCGAGTGTATGTCATACAATAATTACTCTGATTTTGCATGTTTTTACCGTGATACAGACTAAGCCTTATCTGTTCAGGAAACAATAATTGTTGGATAAACGATGGGGGCATGTTTTTGCTCGGGTTTCAGAAAAATGTATATAACAAGAATTGAAATATGTTCCCTTCTCAGGGCTCTCAGAAAGGTCTGAAACATTTGTAAAATATGCTAAATAAATAAAACAATCGAAAAAACCCATTTTATTCTGCCTTAATCGCTCATAACTTAGGCTATTGACTCTGTATATTAGAAAGAACTAACGGTTTTATTGTTTTATTTATAGTGCATTTTTGAGATAGTAGTGAATTTGTTTACTTTTCATTTAATTTTAACTAAAATTTTATGTGCTTTTGTACACATGTTCCAAAATAGTTGTTTAAAATTAAATTTCTAATCGAAATGTCATCCTTCATGGTCCAAAAATTTTCTTGACGAAATATATTTAGTCCAGTAACTAGATACCTGAAAGTACTCAAAGCTGTAAATAAATCCGTACAGTTTTCATTTGTGGCGCAATTCTTAGGTCTTCGCGGATGCTTTCGATCAAAAAAAGTTTATCACGATTCCGACGTGGGACCCGCTGAAAAATGGCCCCCAAAGTCCCAAAATGAGTTTCCCGGAATATCTGCCAAAATATGGAATTAGAGAATTTTTGTTCAGACAAAAAATAAACATCACCTCAAAATCTACAACACCAATATTTTTCGCAAAAACGGCCGTCAAAAAACATAACATTCCACACTGGATAGATAGCCGGAAACGGCTAAAAAATGCAGATGTGCAAAAAATGTTTTTATCAAAACGCAAGAAAGATGGTAAGGAAATTTTCTGGAATCATTGAACACTTGCCAAGATCTTATTATAAATAAATGTTAATAACAAACCATTTTTCTAAAAATATCAATAAATTAATAAGATACTCTCAAAATATTGTGAAAAAAAGCTTTGGCCGCTTTTTTTAATATTCTAGAAAAATCAGAATGGACAGGTACAGTTTTCTCATTCCGATGAACTTTTAATGATTAATAAATGTACATTATTGCCCGAGTAATGGAACAATTCGTCCGCCCGCTTATAAGTGAAGCCATGAAGATAGCGGCATTTTAGCGATAGAGCGGCAGCTGAAGTGAGAGGACTTTTGGATCCCCTTATCTCGAAAACTATCGATTTTTGGAAAAAATTATAAGGACCATTTTTGTAGATTACAAGGCGATCTTTATTTTTTGTCTAAACAAAAATTCCAATTCATATTTTGGAGATATTAGCGAAAACCCATTTTGGTCCCTGAAGGGCCATTTTCAGCCCTTCCACCTGTTATACAGCTTTGTAACTTCATTTATTGAACTAATTCAAAAAAGATTTAATTCAATATTTTATTTTATTTTTTGGAAACCCAAAATTATCCATAAACAACTATTAAAACACACCCGGTACTTAGTGTTTAAGGCTGTCTCAAAATTGAAAAAAAAATGTCGAACGAATGCTTAAATAAAATGTTACTGGAATCTTTATCTTTTGCTTGTGATTTCTATGTTGAATCTAGAATTTTCCACCCATTTTAGATTTGTTTTCCTTTTAGTTCGATGAAATAGTCAAAAAAACAAAAGGTGGTTAAACTAATGACTGGATTGGATGAAAAGAAAGAAAATGCTGTGTCCGCCACTGGTAACTTTGTTATTAGACAAAATAAAAAGTTATTTAAATAAGCAAACTAGTAACATTTTTTACGCCCTTTAAGACTGAAGAATGCAAAAAACAATTGACAATCGTGTTTTCGGGTTTTATAATAGAGCAAAATTTTTTTAATGAAACATCCTGTATATTTTATTACCATTTAAAAGATCTTTTAAAGGTCTATAAAAAAAGTATTATACATTGATATGTCTATTTTTAATAATTTTGGAAATATGGGCATCAACATAAATTTGATGGTAAAATGTTTTTTTTAATGCCCTTTATGCATCACCGTTAAAAAGATCTTATAAGAGCTTGAAAAAAATACAAAAATATTTGAAAGGCCTATTTTTAATAGTTTCGGAAATATTGGTATCCAAATCTGAAAAATAATTTTTAATTTCCACATCTACAGTTGTAAGGAGTAGATTACAATAAAAATTAAAAATTAGTTTTCAGTTTTGGATGCCAATATTTCCAAAACTATTAAAGATAGACATATCAGTGCATAGTACTTTGTTCAAGATCTATCTAAATAGTAGAAAAAGTTACAAATATAGCCCTGTTCAGTCTTTGCTGGATGACCCTGTATTACCTGGATATAATATCTTTTCTTAGATAGTATCAAATAAAATCTTTTCAATCTTATTTGATACTCCGTTGATTCCAATAACGAAACAATAAACAATCAAGCATTATGTTAACTAAAATTAGGGACTGACCCAGAAAGTCAACGGTAAAATAGATGAAATGAACCGAATATAAACGAGGCACTGCGGCTTAAAAACCAGTGTATTTTATACAGCTTAACCTATAGATTATTATGACGAACTTCTGCATTTATATAATGGAAAATTAACATGAAATGAGTAGCCTCGAAAAGTAACATCTGTTGAAATAATAAAGTGTGTTTAAGGATATATCAAAACTAATATATTTTAGTATATATATATATATATATATATATATATATATATATATATATATATATTATATATATATATATATATATATACATCGTGCATAACACATTATTAAAGGTAAAAGGACTTAAAGCAATGCAATATTTTAATTATTTACTTATTATGCTTCATAAAGTACTTATACAAAATTTTATTAAAATAAAATCATTTAAACTGGGTGTTCGGATTTCTATGTCACTTAGTATATATTGCATTTTACCGCACCTTTTAGACAATGCAGTAGTGCCACCACGGACGTTATACAAATAACTACTACCTCTAAAACTCACCCCATTAACGTCTGATAAATGTTCAACGCTAACCCGCGCTGTTAGCCTGTGGCAGAGCTGGATAGGAATCGAATCCTTTTGGTATCGAATCCAGAAATTGATTCCTTTTAAGGATCCGAAGGCTGGAATCAATTACCTTTTAAAAATCAGATCCATGATCCGAATTCGTTATATAATTTTAAAAGAACCCGGATTCGATTCCATTTTGTAAGGACCCGATTCTAAAATCGATAAAATCGATTCCTTTTTAAGGACTCAAAGTGTACCTAAAAATAGGCATACATTTTACTTGCATTTTATCTTAAAACTTTTGGATGCTCGATCTTCATAATTTTGTAATACGTTATCCTTGAGATAAAACTAAGGGTCTTTGAAATGGGACATTTTAGTATGATTATACAGAGTGTCTCACAAAAACGAATTTAAAATTCGAATATATTTTTATATTCCATAAGCAGAAAAGTTATCAAACGGTATTTATAAGAGTTCCTGTAAAATTACAAAAATATGTCCCAATTATAAGTTGCTTGATGTCACGTTTCAAAAAATTATGAAGATCTAAGCATCGCAAGTTTTGGGATTAAGTGTATGTAAATTTTAAGGCTGTTTTTCGAATACACCCAGTATAGTTCGGAAAAAAGTTCCATTTAAAGGTTGTTTCTCTCGATCTCAGAAATAACATATTCAAATTAGAAAAAAATTCACTCAAAAACTAAAACCCCATACAAGGTGTTCCTCCTCATTTGTTTAAGAGTTACAGCACTTGAAAATGAGGCTAATATTATTATGATACTTAGCGGCTTGATTCATCATCTGAGTTATGTACTATTATTTGTATTGTAGCTACTATTCGTAATTATAAAAACTAAAGGTTATCCGGACTAGTGAACTAGTACAGTGGATGGGGAGAAAAATTGTGTTTGACCTCCGGATTATTTTGTACAATTTTAATTTATATAAAAATTAGGAATTAAGTTGCTTTCACCCTCTAGATCAAAGTTTATATATGCTTAAAGTGTGCTTTTTACTTTTAGGGGGTAAAAACCACGGCTTATGCTAAAAAAGTAAAAACCATAGAAGTAGACCTTATGTAAATTAAAATCATATCTAAATATGTAGAATGAATATATTTTTATGTTGTGAGTTATATCTAACATTATATTTGTAACGTTTCAACCCTTAAAAATCACCCTTAATAACGAAATTACAAAAAAATGTTTTTTTTTAATTTTAAAATTATTTAATAAGGCTTTTTTTTGTAGAAAAAAAATATTTTAAAAGTTTACGGTATAATAAATATTTAACTACCATAACTCAACCTTTAAATAACCACAACATTTACAAAAAAATGTTTTTGACGAATCAAAACGATTTGATGATTGTCCTACATCGATTTGCATAAAAATTTGTAATTAGGCGCTTCTAACCCCCTACTTCAAATTCTATTTGAAGTAGAGGGTTTGAACTACCCCCAATTGTCAAAACTTATATAATAACATTTTAAACCTTAAGATGGGTAAAAGTTGGTTTGGATTAAATGATTAATGATTGTTTTATGCTTTGCAATACAATTTTAAAATATTTCAACCCTTAAAAATCAACCCTTGTTAGAGCTTAAAGTAAAAAAATAGTTACCTTAAAAAATGATTAATTTATCATAGTGATTTAATAAATGCTGTTGCTTAAAATACGTATATAAATAAGTTCATTTCGCTACTTTTTGACCCTTATAAATCAACCCTTATTATAGCTTAATAAAAAAAGATTTATGCCCAAAAAACTAATACTTTAACAGATTTATTAAATAAAAATATTACAAATTTCATTCTTTTGCAAATTTTCAATCCTTAAAAACCACCCCTTACAACAGTGCAATTCTTATAAACCAATATAATAGATATCAATAGGGAAAAATAGTAAAATTTCACACAAAAATTAAACCGGTAAAAGTATAAAGTATACCAGTTGTATAGAATATTATGCTCCAAGGTGGGCTATTCGAATTTTTCGAAAAATAAGATTGGTTTTTTAAACATAGCTCCTTTAGTTATAATGATAGAAAGTTATTTCAAAAATAATTTTGTAGGGTTTTTTAAGAGCTACAAGGCTATGTGAATTAAACCTTTTTAAATCCCTTAGTTTTAAAATGGCATGAGTTTAAAGGACTAGTATAAGGTGGTGCTCGCTCGTAAATAGAGGCTTTAAACGGCCATATCTGGCCAAATGTTAATTGTACAGAAAAATTTATGTAAAGTCTTTGTTATCAAAAAAGCTAAAATTCTGAACTCCAGAATTTTTTTTGTATCCCCAGTATTGTTGGAGTTATTTTGAAGAAAATGGCTATTTTTACGAAATTGCGGAAAATCGTTTTTTACTTTAAGCTCCAATTTTTCCAAAATTAAGCATTTTAATTTAATTAAATTTCTAGGATGTATTAATGACACATAATTATATAAAAAGAACTGCAGAAGGGTATAGATGAATTTTAATTAAGAGGAGAATTAGGGGGTTGTTTTTAATGATCTTTTCGTAGAAAAACGTAGGGACCTACCTAACTTTTCCCGCTATTTGACTTTGAATCTTTCAAATTTAGCATTTGACGAACAAAACCACCATTAACAAGCAGTAGCTCGGTCCGTATTGGTTGTAGAGAAATTATTTAAAAAAACATTTTTTTTGTTTTTTTTTATAAGCTACAATTTTGCTTTTTACAGTTTTTTAATAAAATGCATAATTTTAGAGTTATTCGTGAAGAACCCATTAAAAACGTCGTTTTTTCTTCGAAAAACTCGTACTATATATCGCGAATAACTCGAAAAACATTAGTTTTGCGAAAAAAATGTATAGAACTTTTTTAACTTAGAATTATTTTCTCATCGATTTCTGTAGTTAAAATCTAATAATAAATTTCCACCCCCAAGATGGGGTGGCAACCACCCCCAGGATATAAGCACACCTCGACATGATATAAACTTTGATCCTTGGGCTATTCCCTACCTTCTGTAAAAAATTTCAGGTAAATACATGCAGGACAAAAAAATCCGAGCCAAAATGACTCATTTCCTGTATTAAACCGATAAATAGGAATCAATTCCTTTTTTTCTTAAAAAAGGAATCGTGATTCGTATTGGTGACTTGATTCTTTTATGAGAATCCGGATTTGTAAATCGATTCCTCTTTTGAAGAATCCGTCCCAGCTCTGACCTGTGATCACCCATCAAATTACTAACCTCTCTCGACGTTGGCGTTGCCTAATTTCGTAAATCCGAAGAAAAGCGATGTTTCAACGAGGCAACGGACATTAATGGTGTATTTTTTTAATAAAAGGAACATTAAAGCCCGTGAGATTCAAACTTGCTTCGCACCAAGTAAACTCCACAGGCCTTACCCTGTATTTCACTCTGCATTTTATTACTTTCTAACGATGCCAAAAATAAAACTTGCACCTATTTAAAACTATTACGAAAATTAATGTATTTAATGTGCATCGGCTAAAATAAAACGTTTAAGCTATTTATAAATAACTACTTTAGGTTTTTAAGCAACACACGCATTCAGTCATAACGCACTATAATAGAGATAATGGCCAATTAAGGTCAAACAAATGGAAATTAGTTTATTAATTATTTTCTTAACGGGTGCAGAAAGTGATACTTTCCCGCAAGCAGCTGCTGTTGACGCAAGATTTGACCAGAAACATAACACATAAAACTATACGCTATTATACACAAAATAATTTTTGTAAGAATAACTAACCCTGACATTTGACACTTAGATAATAAAGATAAGCTATAAAAAATGAGCACTTTAAAATCTGTTTTATTAATTTGGCGCTTTTTTTGATATAATCGCCAACTCCAAATATTTATTGCCATAAAAAAAATCATTTTATGAAAGGAAAATCGGCTTACTCGCTGGATATAGCAATTTGTATTAAATAAAATTAAGAAGCAGGTATACTTAGATCAGTATAAGAATAAAAATTCGGTTATCTTTAAAAAGCAAAAAAAAAACAACCAAAAAGTAACTAAAAGGTTTGATTTGAAATGGCGGGCGGCCGTCTTTGCTTTTTATAATGGGCCGCTTCCCGAACGTGTATGTAAAAATAGTCCATATAAAAAGCAAAGGCGGCCTCCAGATTAAATCAAATCTTTTTAGACACTTTTTTTTTTTTTTTTAAAGCACCATATTTCCATTCTTATACTGATCCAACTATACATAGGCATAATTTGTAAATAGGTTTTAAGTCCTTTAACCAAAAAATACTTTATCGATGGGAAATTGATTTGAAATAAAATTCCTAATGGACGTTAAAAAGAATAAAATTACCTATTGGATCTGTATTTATGTATTATATGGTAATTTTTATTTTATCTAATTTAAGTATAGTATTTAACTATTTTCTACTTTTTTAAATCTTCACTTAAAAAGTCTCGTCAAATAATTGCGCAGGCTGTGATGTATGTAAACTATTTTAACTAGAAGGGATATTAAAATCATATAAAAAACATTAAACATAAAAAAATTGCTTTAAATTTGACACAGTGTAAAGAACATTCTCTTTTATAGATTTAAACAAAGTCAAAACCTCCATAGAGAAAATAAGCATAACGTACCCTGTAGTATTACTAATTATACCAGATAATTCAAACCAAATATTTGATTAAACCCTATGCTAGGTATTTTTGTATATAGAATAATAAGGTTTTGTCCAAATCTAGTAGAGTATGCTTGGAGGGGCCACTTTTTAAATAATTTAATTTTTTATTTTTAACATTTAATTACATTTTTAATGATCCCATCAAATATTTATCTTATTTTAAGATATTTTCTTAATGTGCACATATTTTAAAATAAAGTAGTGGGAAATTTCTTGATTTTGTACTTAAAATTATAAATGTTTACATACTGTAATTAAACAACAGAAAAGTAAAATACAATACAACAATGAAACTAAAAGAAATTCTCGAAATTTCCAGAAAGTTTTAAAGAAAAATTTAAATGTGTTATTTTTAGTAATTGTTTAATTTATATTTAAGGGTTTATTTTATATCTTTAAAGGGATGACTGAGTTCTCATCAAAACATTGGTAAGATTTTTGGTTCGTTGGGGCCGAAGCGGTCTCATTATAAAAAAAATGTTAATAACAAACCATTTTTACATACAATACAACAATGAAACTAAAAGAAATTCTCGAAATTTCCAAAAAGTTTTAAAGAAAAATTTAAATATGTTATTTTTAGTAATTGTTTAATTTATATTTTAGGGTTTATTTTATATCTTTAAAGGGATGACTGAGTTCTCATCAAAAGGTTGGTAAGATTTTTGGTTCGTTGGGGCCGAAGCGGTCCTTTTGCGAGTAATTTAAAGAATATTTTGTAATAAAACTTATTTATTTAAATTACAGCTTAACTTCAACTTTGTTATTTTGTTAGGTATATTGCCATACATATTTTTAATATCTAATATTTTACTTTTAGAAGTCGAAAATTACACGTACGAAATTATATTTATTATATATTTGTATTTTTAAATAAATACGACTGACGTTAACAAATTGACATTTAAAAATTGACAGTCTTACTAATGACAGAACCTAAACTATGCAAGTGAAACAGCATACCTTTTGTTTCCATCACAGTTTTTTTTCTCTATTTAAAAAATAAATTTTAATCACCCGAAATATTTCAAACTCACCTTATCAACTCTTCATAAAATATTCAAATTATGTCTGGTATGTAACGTACAATCTTTGCTCCATAACTTCCTTGAATTTAAATAAACTCAAGGATAATACCTGGTTATCTAATTAAAATAAAAATCGCTAACCACCTTTATTGTTTAAAAACATTGAGACATAAACACAAAGAATATTAAATAAAATCAATGCGCAAAATTAGTTGCTGTATAATTTTGTAAGATTAATTTGTAGTTGGATTAATTAATGTAACGACCGTTTTCTAGTGCGCAGTAAATGTGGTATCCCGAATATTTTAATTACTATGGTTGGAATTTACAGGATAAAAACAGGCACATAATGGATTTGTTAATAAAATAAATAAAAGAATCTACCGGTAAAAACGAAGTTTTAAAATTTTGTGTCGATTTTTTTATAATTTGAATTTTAAAAATTATCTCTACTACTCATTTAAAAAATTTTAATTTAGTTAAAAATATTATACTAAGCAGAAGTAACCAGCACTAAATTTATATTATTTATGTTTGATGGAAGTTCTAAATAACCTAAAAAAATAAATGATTTTGGCATAATTTTTTATCTTGGGACTGTCTACGTACATAAAAGCCTAAATACTAGAGAACCATTTGTGTTTGGTAAAGTAAGTGGTTACTTATTAACACGGACCTTAAGATTTGCAAAAGTCAGGCAGATTCTACAGCTCAAACACCCTAGAGATGCATGAAAGTGGCACTTCATTTTGCTCTATGGGGCGCCGCTAGGGGAGAAGAATTAATAGCTAATTCCTCGGAGTATAAAAAGTATTATAACAATGACGAAATAATAAACAGGGGAGAACATTTTTGACAAAAATATGAAGCATGCTAATAATATGGTAACTTAAAAATTACATAATCTTCTAATAGTCCAGTAGCTGAAGACCTGAAAGTTCCCAAAGCTGTAAATAAATCTGTACAGTTTTCATTTGTGGCGCAATTCTTAGGTCTTTGCGGATGCTTTCGAGCGAGAAAAAGACCGAAAAATAAGTTTCCCGCGAATTTCTGCCAAATTATGCGAACTAGAGAATTTTTGTTCAAAATTGGCAAAAAATGAAGATCAACTACAAATATGGTCCATTTTTTTCGCAACACCAATATTTTTCGCAAAGACGCCCGTCGAAAAATCCATAACATTCCACACTAGATAGATGTGGCTAAACAGCTAAAAAATGCAGATGGGCAAAACAATTTTTTATCAAAACGCAAGAAATATGGTAAAGGCAATTTTCTGGGATCATTGAACACTTGCTAAGGTCTCATTATAAAAAAAATTTTAATAACAAACCATTTTTTCAAAAAATATCAATAAATAAATGATACTCTCAAAATATTGTCAAAAAAACTTTGACCCCTTTTTTTAATATTCTAGAAAAATCAGAATGAACCCAAACTCATATGCAATGGTAGGTACGGGTTTTCCCATTCCGATGAACTTTGAATGATTAAAAAATGTACATTATTGCCCGAGTAATGAAACAATTCGTCCGACCGTTTATAAGTGAATCCATGAAGATAGCGGCTTTCCAGCGGTAGAGCGGCAGCTAAAATGAGGGAACTTTTGGTTCCCGTTATTTCGAAAAAAAATTATAAGGACCATTTTTGTAGATTACAAGACGATCTTCATTTTTTGTCTAAACAAAAATTTTCCAATTCGCATATTTTGGCAGATATTAGCGGGAAACCCATTTTCCGGGCCTTGAAGGGCCATTTTTAGCCCTTTCCCACCTGTTAATGTTGATAACCTTTTTTTTGGCTCGAAAACATCCCCGAAGACCTAAAAATTACGCCACAAGGGAAAACTGTACAGATTTATTTACAGCTTTGTGCCTTTATTTACTGGACTATAAAATGTATATTAAAAATCTAACAACACTGAGAAACACAATGAATGCCCATAATATGCTATGTTTGGTAAATATCGAAAAAAACATCAGTCAAAAATGATATCTGTTAAAAATATGACATGCCAAAAATGACACCTGTCTAAAATTTGCACAGTATTTTGATTTTGACTACTCTGTATAGAAAGACCATTGACGTCTTATACATCACAACATCATACTTAGATTATTGTGTTTGAAATGCGCTCCTATAGACTGAAAACCGCAATTTTTTCATATCTGTTCAACTATATAAGTTGAAAAATGATGCAGTTCAAATGTTTAGCAGTTTAGATCGTATTATCTAGGCGATAGTTACGTTTTATTGCTATGAAGAAACAATTAGGTGAAAGTTCTATGTAATCGACAGAAACCTCAGCACAACGCGCAATAATTAATAAGCCTTTAACTTTGCGCCTATTGTAAAAAAGCCTGTTTATCATTAAGAACGAAATGTTTCAAGAGAGATTTTATCATTTACAGTTGTCTACTAGTGATAAGAAATTCTGAAACACAAATAAATGGTTTAAAAAGTTTTGATAATTAAAGTATTTTTAAATATCATTCTTAGGCAAATGGAAATATAAAAATGTCTATATCTTTCTTATACTACTTATTTGTTGTAAAAAGTATTTTACTTATTGCTTTTGCATCAACTGAGATACATGCTATTAAATGTTCGGCAGCCCAAGTACTAACGTATCGTGGGTGTATTAAGTGAAGTAAGACATAGTTTACTAACAAAGGACTTAAAAATTTCGAGATTTACATGAAAAGACCTTTGTAGATAGCAGGATATACTGGCTAACACTTTGGAGTATAAAAATCCCATACAGCTTGTTGGTGCGAAGTGAAGTAAGGTTTCTTGTAGGAGTGGGGGTATTAATAAGGCAACCGGCTCTTCTCTGGGTGTAATAAAGAATTGTACCAGTTATTGGAGACGCCATTCCCCAGATATCGGAGCAGTATTCTAAGCAGTTCGGATTTGGGATACATATAAGGTATGCAGATTAGAAGGGGAGAAATACCTTCTAGCTCAGAGGAATTTAAAAATGCTGTGACTATGTATATAATTATGTTATTGTCAATTAAGGCTATTTTGGAAAATACGCCTACAAGGTAAAATGAATCCTTGTTCTGCAGAACTAAGCAGTTCATATTATAGGGAATGAATATTGCAGGCTTTTTCACAAGAGCAAACATACTTGTGTTTTTAAGGCATTCGGCTAACAAATTAAATAAAATACTTTAGACAAGTTGCTTGTAGAACCATAATGTCTATGTTATTAAATTGCTCTGAGATGAGGGAAAAGCGCGAATATTTGGGGTTACACCTAACAATTGTTAGAACATGCTCTCAAGCATGCCTTTTGTTTGTAGTGTTAATGAATATATGACGACATCACTTAAAATTTAATTCAGGTTTAGATATATAATTGTCTAGTCTGATTTACATTACAAAGAATAGTGATATAACGAAGTTACAATTTTATAGGTGACATTTAATTCTATCTTATATTTAGGTTAATTTGACGGATTTTAACTAATTTATTATATTCCTGTATTATTTAAGTTAACACATTAAAGATTTACCCATTTATACCTTATTCCAGTAAAAAGAAATTAAAGTATCTTTAAATTTTTGTACACTACTAATACAAAATATTAAATAATAATAATATGGAAAAAACAACATAAGAAAATTAAGGTTATATAATATAAATTTACAGAGGTAAGTACAGAAATACACTAAATACCTACCTATTATTAGTTTGACATAAGGTTTAACTTACTGCATTGTGATAGACAATCTTACTGTTGCATATATTGCATCTGGAAGTTTTATTTTGCTCTGCAGACGTATTACTATTTTCAATAATTTATCAAAGAATTCTACGTATAACCGGGTGTATTAAAAAAATTGCTGTTCATTAGAGCAGTGATCTATCTGGTTCTGTTAACAGGCCTCGTTTTAAATATACATTACCTTTGCTTGGGCAATAATAAATAGCAACAAAATATTGCTCTAGCTATTACAATATCTTCTATATCCATATTGAACACGAAGTATTCTCTTCTTAAACACAAGACACACCAGCTGGGAATCAAATTTATTTTTTATTCAATTCTTTGTCAGAACCTCCTAGTTTTTAAGTTATCCCCAGTAACATTAAAACTGCATAAACTTTCCTAAAATTCCACCTTCTTAATACTGGTTACATACACTTATTACTTTATAGGATAAATATAACGGTTAGAATGTTTAACATAACGTCATTGTCAGTGTTATTCAATGATTTTAGTAGGCAACCTGTCAAAATCTGACATTTTGTTAAACATTCTAAACCGTTGTTAACTTTTAACAATTGCTAAGTCCATTGCTAAATGTAACAACGCGATCATCACTCGGCCGATTGTCTCACAGCAGATGATCTGGTAATAGAACATGAGACATATTTTTTTTTTGATCTTTATGACAGCTCACGAAGGATTTTTATATATGTATATATATAATAATATAATAATATATATATATATATATATATATATATATATATATATATATATATATATATATATATATATATATATATATATATATATATATATTATATATATATATACCTAAATACCAAAGTACCGTGAGTGCCGGGTTTTCCGGTGTTTAACCCATTCCTTCCCATTTCCGTCAAAGTTGTCTAAGCACTGAAACATGCAAATGTTGCATTTCACAGCACCTTTTAGACAACGCGGTAGTGCCACCACGGACGTTATTTTAAATAACAACTACCTAAAAATGCCTCTCCGGCTGGGAATCGAACCCGCATCGCCGGGGTGGCGAGCCGAAACTCTGACCACTACGCTAACGGAGAAACAAAATGATGATGAATGAATGAAATAAAGGATCGGTTTTAAGCAAATGAAGCAAAAAAATGTCAACAATGGCCTAACATGCTTTATTTTGTTAGTGTCCAAAAAAGGGTAATTTCCTTTTTTATTCTTAATAATATGTTGTAAGCGCATGTTAGATTCCCTACAGATACTGTTTAAAAAGAGTGTTATTATTTTTACTCTCTTTCAAAGTAATTAAAGGTGTTGCTAATTAAACAATATTTAATATAAGTGGGCCATGAACTGTATTTGCCCTGGCTTGCACTAGCCACAAATAGTCAGCTAAAAGTTGGTACAATATACTGTAAAAATAAAGATTCAAATAATGCTCTTACTTGGATTACATATTTTTCTTTTATTTTCTGTTAAAAATAATGCCAATTTGATAAGTAGGCACTTCCAATTGTTTCATGCGTTCTATGTAATTACCCTATTTAAAAATCCCTAGACAGTTTTGTTGACTTTTTAAAAAGAAAAAACACATTTTTTTGGTGATGATTTTTATTAAAAGTAAGGGTCCGGTGTCGTTTAGCTCCATTCGATTTGAAAAAAATAAATATTACAGATGAAAAGAACACATTTTGTTTAGTAGATTTCAATAAGAAGAAATCCAAAAAAATCCATTTTTGCAGAGAAAAATAAAATAAAAAGTCGAAAAAACACTATGTTTTTAGGTTAAGTAAAAGACCAGAATTTGCGACGTTGTTGGATCAAAAAAAAAAAAAGGGTTTAAGTTTAGCTTTATATCATTATGGATTATATAAAAATACACAAATTTCAAATTATTTTTTAAATAAGGTAGGTAATTATCTGGAAGTGAGGTC
>JAHBCN010007862.1:0-41352 GCA_019359885.1 Listronotus oregonensis | reverse complement strand
ACTATTTACAAAGGAGATTTTGAAAATAAACAGAACACAGAATTATTTTATTTAAAAAAAATTGCCATCAAAACAAGAAAACTAAAAACTACCTAATTATTTAAAAAAAAATGTGCAATTATAATAATTATTAGTTTGAGCGCTGTTTTTTCAACCACAGCAGATTGAGTTTGTACCTGGACCTGAGTACTCGTAGAGGCCGAAGCTTCATTTTCCTTATTTTGTCGCAAATTGTTAATTAAATTTAGGTGGTGCTCTGGATTCAGCTGAAAATATGGTTTTAAAGAGTTGGTACTAGAATGTCCTGTGAGCTTAATAGCTTCTTGATCACCAACTCTATTTTTTGTTAAAGTAGGGATTGCAGAAGATCGATGGGAATGATAGGTAATTTTATATTTTTTTGTATCTAAGCCAATTTTTTCAGCAGATTGTTTTGTCCACTTTGATAAGGTATTTAAGCCCAAAGGCATGTTTTTGTACCATACTCCTTTTTCCAGTTGGGATGTATAGTTAAAAACAATCGGTCTATGGTCAAGTGAGGATTAGTTGCTTTTTTTTCCATTAATTTCAAATATAATCTGCCTGGACACAGGTTTTCATTGGTTCTGTTTCTTACTAGCCATTTACTATTTGTCAAACTTTTAGAGCCTCATTGGGAAGTTTTCGAAAATATGGGGTTATATTCAACCCTTCCAGAGAAGTTGCCTAAAAAATTAATCTTTAAGCAAACAAAATAAATATAACAAATATTTAGTTACCTACCCTTGAGGTCCAGCTCTTTTTAAAAATACTGAATTTTACAATTAACGGCTTCGTTGTCACGCCAGGCAAGTTCAAAGGAACAAATGTGGAAAAATATTTTTTGTAATCCGTCTGGATTGTCCTCGTCGTAACATTTGACCATTTCCAAAAGATCTGTAGTGGTAAATGTTTTTGAACTCACTTTCCTTTTTTCAGGCCTTGCCTGAAGTTGCCGACGCTTTGCATCTCGTGCCAATCGAGCTGATTTAAATATTATGTCCTGAAATGGATTCACTTTTTTGCCAAATTCTTTGAAATATTTTTCTTGCACCATCTGTGCCACTGTATTCCACAAGGATTTTATACTAGACTCTTTGTAGTCATCTCCATTTCTTTTCTTCAAATTTTCGCCAAATCTTCTGGCGAAGTATCTTTTTCCAAATTGTAATTTCTTTCCTCAAGAAATTGGGAAAATTGTTCCCAAGCAGATTTTTTCGATTTCGCCGTGTTATAAGGGATCGTGTTATGAATTGCTTTTTCGATCTCAGTAAATTAATTTTTTCCAAATCTGTTTTTATTGTTTAAACTCATTTTTTGCCGATAATTCAAAAATTATAAATGAAAAATATTAGTTTGACAATGTCAAAAAATTGTCGCTGAAATACCATGTTGTTGGTTTTGTCCAGGTAGCAATATTTTCAGCTGGATACCGATTTTATTGCCGGTGTAATACACTCTAGTGAAATAGTCACAATAACTTTAATTTTGGAAACAGCTCCCAATAAAATAATTCTAACATTTAATATCACGGGTCACGCTTGAACTACTCCAAGAACTTAAAAAGTTAAATAATTGTCCTGCATATACTGGTACTTACCAATGTGTAGTTTTATCCACCTATTCTTGTAAGGATTTGAAGGTGGACTTTTAAATTAATAACAGTATTTTTTAAAATATATGATTGTGTGCCTCAATAAGTCAGTTTTAGAGAAATTATTAATGTTTATAAAAGTTTTTAAAAAATAAAGTACACCATTGGTTTTAATAAAGACTTAACAATAATGTGAATTAAATGATAACAACTATAATCTGTCGCACATTAACAAAAGCAACTAAGCTAAAAATTTATAAAATGTAAATTCGACCAGATTAAACTACTAAAGTTACCAAGAGTCCAATTCAAATCACATAAATACAAGCTAATTAACTAAACGAATGTTTTTCCGCTATGTTGCGTCGGTCACAGTTTAAAACCTTTGCAGGAAAAACTACAAATAACAATGTTATTTATTAATATAAAATTACATCGCTGGAATAATCTGGTTACATGCAAGTTAGTGAAAAAATGTTGGTAATTATTTGGCACCAATTTAATTATTTGACGTTTGTTATAATGGGTACATACCGGGTGTTGCTCCGTCGAGCGGGACATAGGGAATCCCATGTAAATTTTGAAGTGGTCAATATTGCTCCCCTAATTATTTTAGGAGAAAATATTATTAGATTTTTAAAGAGCACGAAAAGTTGTACCCAGTGTACAAATTTCAGCTCTTCTCAGTCCGCCAGCTAAGAGATAAATGCTAAAATAAGTTACGAATCTCCTATCTTCTTACGCGCCTTGTATTATTAGAAGTTTATAATAAAATAACAGAAAAATTATTTTACCTCTTACTCTCAAGATGTCAAATCAATGTCACATCATTTTTAAATAATGAACTTCTCAAATGAAGAAAAAATAACTATTATAAAATGGTTTTATCAGGGAAATAGTTATCGAAGAGTAGCAGACATGTTTGCAGCCTATTTTCCCAATAGGCCAATACCAAGTAAATCAACAATAGAACGGACGATAAAAAAATTTGAAACTACAGGCACAGTAATCAATAATTGCAAATGTGAAGAAAATCGACGTGAAAATCAGAGACACTTTGTGTAGAGGAGGCCGAAGGAAACATTAGCACGAGACAACTGGAGGACATTACTGGACAAGACCACACCACAATATCTCGAATTTTAAAAAGATGTAAATACCACGCTTACAAGTACGAAAGACACCAAGAATTAAGAGACGGAGACGAAATACGACGACAGGAATTTTGCTTTGAGATGATGGAGAGGACAAACACTGACAGAGGTTTTTTACAAAATATTTGCTTTACTGGCGGAATGCACTTTTACATTGAACAACGAACCTAACATTCAAAATTGCCGGTACTGGAGTAACGAAAACCAAAATCGATTTGTTGAGACAAGGACTCAATATCCACAAAAAAATTAATATTTTGGCGGGAATTTTCGGCCACCATATCCTTGGACCATTTTTCCTTGACTGAAATTTGAATGCGGAGTACTTTCTGGAACTTTTAGAGGAACAAATTTTGCCTGCTTTGAACAACCATGCTTCGTAAAAATCAAGAGATTTGGTATCAAATGGATAGCTGCCCGCACACAGTACCAGAGCTGTGCGCGAATACTTGAACAACGCATTTAATAACGACATCATAGGCCCGAACCACGCAATATCTTGGCCAGCCAGGTCTCCGGATCTTTCGCCAAACGATTTTTTTATGGGACATTTAAACTAAGCTTTGTACCAATAAAAAATATGAAAATTTATACCAGCTAAGGAATGCTATTTCCGATGAATGTGCCAGAATATCGATGTACCAACTAGCCAACGTAAGAAATGAGTTTTATAATCGTTTGGGTTATTGTCTGGCAGTTAATGGAGGAATATTTGAGCATTTGATTAAATCCTGATATTTTCGTCATAAATTGATTTCTAAATGTAGACAAATTTGTTTTATTGTCTTGCGTAACTGTGAGTGCATGTGTTGGAATTAGCTGTAAACTAAAAGGAAATGCGAGGATTCTTTTTGAAATTCCCGTATAAAATTGTTCAGTTTTTGGCAATGACATTATAAATTAATGATCTAAATTGTCACTGATAAATAGATATGGTGTTTTTATTATTGATTTCTAGAGTACAGGGTGCATAATGAGATACTACGTTGCAGAAGTATTTAAGCAGTTTACTCTTTACTGGTTGGTTGAAAAATGCTCATATTTTCATTTTGGGTTGAACTTATTGTGCTCTTCAATAAATCCTAATAGCATTTTTTTCTAAAATAATTAGGGGAGCCAATATTTGACTACTTCAAAATTTACATGGATGTCCCGTTGGCGGAGCAACACCCGGTATAGACAGTGGCGGCAATGGGATTTTTCAAATTTTTTGGTTAAAAAGTGAGACATGGGATCCATATCCAATATATACCAGATGATATTGGCCTGGTAGAGAAAAATTTTATTTTAAATTTGCACTGGGTGACTTTCTAGAAAAAAATCGGATTTTCAAAAGCAAATTTTCTGTTTGTATTTTTTTCGTAAATTTGATCAGATTTACTCATCAAATCCCGTAGCCAGTTAATTTTTTTTACTCAACAATTTTCCTATGCAAATATTTTAGATGCCTCGAATTTCAAGAAAAATGCAAATATTTTTGCGAAATTTTGAATCTGTTAATTAGAATTGACCAAATTTACGAAAAAAAAATATATATAGAATTTTTTTTGCAAATATTAAAATGTATTTTTTTATTACCGAAATATTTTTCTTGAAGCCAATAACATCTGGTATACATTTGGTATGGGTGGGTCCAGAGCCGCTACTGTATACAGACTGACAAAAAAAATGGAGTAATGCCCAAGAGTGGTGGACTCATTGGAGTGCTCAATTTCTAATATTTGTCTGCAGTTATAGGTTATGTTTGTGACGTCACCGTTTTCCCCAAAACGTTAATTTATTTTATAAATTTATGTTCAATATTTAGCTTTTAGAAAGTAATTTGGATGTACACCTACTACTAGATCTATATTGTATACCATTTGATAAAATAAAGACTATTTATAGAAGACATTTAAAACGCATTTTTTCCATTTAGCTATAAATTTTTTACTAAAAATAGGTACACATAATTTATCATATATTTTTTTGTTCATAGTGAAAATTCCGTTCAAAGAAATAACCAACGATCAATGGCCCCTGTCTCTATAACTTGCACCTACACTAATAGTACAGTCATAAAAATTTAATTTAACTGTATACAAGAAAAACAAAACTAACACGAAAGTTAGAATAAATAAAAAGATTATAATAAAATTAAAATTACGAAAAAAGCTTCATAATGTAACCAAACAACAGGAAAAACGACTACATCACAAATGTCGAATTGACATTTAAATTTGACAAATATAAGCTACAATGGGATCGGGTAATCCTGTAAGTTTAGCACCCTTGATATAAGCTGATATTAAAGCAGTTTACAAGTACGAATTTAAAATGTAAATATCAAGGCGCATTTTAAAACTATTGAACCAATTCTGGCAAAACCCAAAATTTTGGTAATTCCTTACTTTAAATATTTTTTAAATTTATTTTTTGTACTTTATTTTAAGTTCTTATGTTTTGGATTTAATCTTTTTACTTTGGTATAATTTTGATAAATAGAATAAAATTCTGCCTGTATTTTAAATTCTAAGGCAGTTGGGACACCAGAAACTCAGGTTCAATTATTTTGGAAACTTCTAAAATACTCCCTAAATATATAATATTACAGCCCCTGCTTTAGGTTGTTTCTAGTAAAAATGCGCAGTTTTTGGTATTTTTCCTTTACCTATGTCCTAAAACCTATTAACATACCAAATTTAAAGTTTTTATTACCTCGAGAAGTATCCCATAATTTTAATTAAAAGTCAATGAGCCAATCAGTAGTCAAATGGGCGATTTTTAAAATCGATTATTTCAGAAACCACTTGACATAAATTTCCAATTTTTTTCACAGGTAATTAAAATAATATGTTAATTTAAATATGCTTATTCAAAACAATAAAGAAGTTATGATAGGGGGGGCAAATAAGCTAAAACCTTTAGTGTAATATACACAAACGTGTGTCTACTTTTGCAGGATATTTAATTAACATTGGATTGGGACACTAAACACTGGGTTTAATGAATAAGCAATCTGTATTCTGAATCAGAATCTGCTTGGAATACTTTTTCCATGTTTCGGGAATAGAGTTTTCCGTCACTCTTAGCATTCTGAATTTCAACGAAAAAAAGCCATTTACCTTATTAATGAAATGATCATACTTACTTACAGAAAAGCTTGCTTCTCATGCTCATCGACTAGTTTTATTCACTATTAGGAAATAAAGGTGGTAATAAAAAACAAATAAGTAAGAATAATTTTATGCCTGATTGCGGTTTTTGGGTCCCTAAATATAAAAAATTTTAAAAATAAATTCAATTAGATGTAGGTTTTTATAACGGGTCAAATTTGTCATCGATTAAAAAATTCTAAATTTTCTGGAAATCTATGCATTTTTCACTAAGAAAAAAAATGTAGACAGCCTTTATGTGGAGAAAAATATTTTCCACCAAAGTGGCACCTTGAAAGGTTGTATATATTTTTTTGTTGCAAAATAAATGCAAAAAAAGAATTTAAAAAATAGCAAAAACGCATTTTTATAGGTTTGTTCACAACCTTTTGAGGCCAGATAGGTATAGTCATTGCTTCACAAAATAAGAAAGATGACATCAAAACCTTTAAAATAAGCATTGCCAAAAGTACTTTTACCTTTTTATTATTTAAATTTTTTACATTTTACAAGCTTTCATCAGTTTTTACCAATTTTGTTTTTAATCAGATTTTTTTGTTGTGAAATTTTTTAGAGAAAATATTTAAAAAATAACAATTTTGATCTGTATTTTTTGGTTAAAAATACCCTTATATAAAACCTATTTTTCTTTGGCAATATGACACGTAATACAAGAAGCAACTTAAAAATCATTATTCACCCAATAGACATAGAGGTATGTGATAACCTGATAACCAATCTCGGCGGCTTTTAAGATATCTGATTTCAGGTAAATTTTGAAGAGCCCATTTTAGATGTTATCGGTGTCAGTAAAGTTGTGTAAAGTCCCAAGAAGGCTGCAAGTTTACACCAATTTTCTGGTGGTTTGCATTTACGAACGCATCCAACTGGAAGTTCTTTACCGAGAATCAATCACAATAGAGAGTAATTTGGGAAGGCGGCTTCACAAATAGACCTACTTAATCTGCCATTTATAATTTTTTACAAAATGTACGCTAAAATGGTTCTTTAGTTGCATTTCAGACGTTTTAAGCCATTTTTTAGCAACAACATTTATTTGTGTTATATCTAGTGCAATTAATTTGTAGTAGTATGTGCTTGCAAAGGATTGTAAATCAAAATAGAAACAATATAGTTCATTATGGTGTTTATAAATATATATATATATATATATATATATATATATATATATATATATATATATATATATATATATATATATATATATATATATATATATATATATATATATATATATATATCTATATATATATATATATATATATATATATATATATATATATATATATATATATATATATATATATATATATATATATATATATATATATATATATATATATATATATATATATATTCTTCAATTTAATTTCTTGGGAGTTTTGGTTCACATTTATTTTGAAATTAAAAGGTTATTTTTAATTTTTCATATTGTTTAATTACAAACGTTTCGGCAAAAGCCTTCATCAGTGTTTATACATCCTAGAAGGAAATCTGTCCATTAATAATAAACTTCAAAACACTTATAAACACATACATCTACAAACATTTTAAAAACTTCAGGACATGCACAATTAAAATATTTATTTATTATATATATATATATATATATATATATATATATATATATATATATATATATATATATATATATATATATATATATATATATATATATATATACATATATATATATATATATATATATATATATATATATATATATATATATATATATATATATATATATAAATTTATTTTTCCGACGTTATTTAAAGAATATCGAAAAACAAAGACACTTCTTTATGGCAACTTTTTAAGTTTACAAAACAAGTGTTGAGACGCTTTCGTTTCATGTTAGACCATCATCATCCTTATTTTTTTAAATACGGACCTGTTTATATCATTTTTTTGAACCTTCTTATTATCCCAATTACAAAAATGTATAACACTTCTTAATACTTATTAACAAATATGGAACGCCCTATAAGAAATGATGTGCGTTCCTTGTCTTACTCATTGTCTCTTATGGAAAATATGTTTATTTAACAGAAAAATATTAAGTATTATACATCATTGTAATTGGGATTTTAACTGCTTCAAAAAATGCAATAAATAATTGAGTGCCGCATTTAAAAATAAAGTTGATGATGGTCTAATGAAAACGAAACGTCGTACGGAAAATCTTAACGCTGTTTTGTAGACCTTAAAGTGGCTATGAGAAAGTGTCTTTTGTTTTTCCATATCTCTGTAAATAACGTCAGAAAAATTAAAACAAAATCAGCAAATTTCGTTTTTCCCGGATATCTCCGGAAGTACTCGGAATTTTACAACTTTCTACTCGGCATTGCTGGCACCTAAATACGCAACTTTGCTATATATATATATATATATATATATATATATATATATATATATATATATATATATATATATATATATATATATATATATATATATATATATATATATATATATATATATATATATATATAGATATATATATATATATATATATATATATATATATATATATATATATATATATATATATATATATATCTTACTTTTCTTCAACCATTTTATAAATTATTTTTTATAGAGTTTTTCTTGGGTATAGGTTGACAAATAAATTTGGAAAGTTATTTCAGCACAACGTTTTATACACATTATATTGTGCTTTTTCAAGTTTTATTCTAAAAATTTTCAAAATTTTAAAATTACAATTAAAAGTTTTAAACACTACCAGATTACACATTGTTTTTTTAGACATACACATTTAAAATCTCACACTTATATACGTCATATTTAAAAACAGATTAAAAAAATTCGTAAAAATAAAACCAAAAATACAGGATAATATATATATATATATATATATATATATATATATATATATATATATATATATATATATATATATATATATATATATATATATATATATATATATATATATATATATATATATATATATATATATATATATAGATTTTTCCTTAAATTAAAAAAAAGTTAAAATTTTAATTTAAACTTTCCCTTTCTTTTAAATGAAATTTGATGAGATCTTGCTAGACCTCTATTTTAAGGTCACGTAATTAATGGATTTCCCTCTACATATTGGAAAATAAATATTTGTCGAAAACAAAAAAAGAGTTTTAAATAAATTGTAGTAAAAGCGTTAATGTAATAAAAGAAATAATTTTACAAAAAACATATAAAGAGTTGGCGACAAAGACTATAAATATTGCAAAGTAGGTAATTGGAGATAAAGGGTTGTTTATATTTTAGACTTAGACGAATGGTTTAAAGAACCCTTTAAATGTATAAAATTTATATCGCAGCATGTTACACAAAAAATTAATTTATTTATTTATTTTACCTACCCATTTTTTATTCATGTTACTGGTATCCTTTTTTTGACTCTTTATGATTTTAAATAAATGTGGTGCAATAAATACTTTGCGTAGGTTTGGAAAAAATGGTTTAGATTAAATTATTATTACACATTCCCTTAATTAAGTAAATAATTGGTATACAGCAACTAAATTTTTAATTAAAAAATATTATTTATTTATTATTTCAATCAACGATTCATTGCTGCACAAAAAAACAAAACAAAATGAATAATTTACAATTCATCTGCTGTGGTAACAGTATATCTTTAAGAAAAAAATGCATCTCTTATGTCAATTAATATTTCTTTAACAAATTTTTTTGGTAAAATTATATCATATTGCTGTTTCATTCCAGAATTAGAGTTAATATCATAGTAAAAAATTTATCTGAGAAATGCAAGTAAATTATAAAAATGACTACAGTAGAAAAAATCTTGGAGTGTAAATAACGTATCTCTTGTCATTTAAATTTGGTCAATAATTATTACAATTATTCTACTTGTAACATTTTTCTCTATGATTTTAGATATATTGCACATCCTGATCAAACCTTGATAATCTCGAAAATTTCACAAAATCTTTTTTTTTTGCAGAAATAAGGACTTTACCTCAAGCTCCATTAACGTACAAAACCATAGCCCTAAAACTTGTTTCATCGGGCTGTACGATATATGGGGTAAAAATTATTTATTACAGAAAAATGTTACTAATAAAATTACTTCATATATGACGAGTCGGTGAGAAAAACGACAAAACTCCATTTTTGAAACAAAATATTATCGGGGGTAATACCACGAGTGCTTAAAAATTACCGATAATTTTCATGAAAGTTTGTTATTTATAATTTTGTATAACAAGCTTAAATGAAAGTTATCGGGTAAATTTTTATGCACGAGAGGTATTTAGGGAAAATATTTCTAGAATGGAGAAATATGGAAGTAATATACGAGTACTATTAAAATGGTTTTTTTTGTCATACAATTTCCAATTTCATGCAACATAAATAAAACTATAACTGATATCGTTTTTTTAATTACTTTATCTATTTCTTCATCGTATATACGACCAAATTGACTTATTTTGACTGATTTTGACGTTTCTAATTGACAATACAAACAATTAGGTTCGATTGTTCTTTGTTTGTAAGTAAGTGGAAATACCACGTTGTCTAGGCAACGTGAAATTTCTGCTAAACATTTTTGATTTTTAACGTGTCTTATGGGAAAATTTATACATGAGTGAAATATTCATTTTAATTTTGAGTTGCTTTACTAACTAAACTCTATAATGCAATTCACAATTCCAAATTTGGCCAATCATATGCATATTAATATTATCATTTCAGGAATGGTAGAAATAATTATTCTTCCATCCAATATTAACCCCTGTAAACCCAACTCTTGCGGCATCCTATGCTAGCACTGCGGCTATTTTTAATTTAAAATCCAATAAAGATTTTTTACACTTGTGTGGGTTTTCAAGAATGGGGTCTCTTTCTAAACTTCTGTTCACTTTTTGCACTTAATATACTCCGTGAAAATCCACATGTGTTCAAGTACATACTTAAAAAAATTAGGAGAGGTTCTAATAGGATTTAACCTATTTTTAAGCCAGTGAATGTAAAGTGACGCAAGATATTTTTTTTCTAAAAAATAAATATTATAACTGATCAGCAACATATTCTTTATTTCAATAAAATAAAAAGGAAGATTTCTTTCGACCTAAATCTTAAAAATAAAGTGACATTACTCAAAAAACTTAGTTTTGAGAAAATGGACAACACAAAAATTTCAGATTTTCAAGATTTTACTACACAACCAGTCATTAAATAGTCATTTAATATTTGTTTACACCAAATAAGAAATGGTTAAATCTATCGATGGCATATTATTATTATTATTATTAATTTTTAAATAATTTGAATTTTAAGGTAAAAAACAAGTTTTTATGTAATTTTTTGGCTTATGTCTTTTATTGACAATAAAGTCACGCAAATATGGTCACTTCTAGAGTTATGTCGTTTTCTTTATTACTGTAAATCAGCGGATTAATTGAAACTTACACAAAACAGTCACAGAAATAATTAAGTCAATTTGACTATAATATAAATACCGTCAAATTTTGTTTAAGTAGGTAGTCAAAGTTTGTCTTACAATTAGACAGAAATGTGGCGTTTTTCGTGTGACGGCGACAATGGAACCACAGTGGGAATGAAAAAGAATATTATCGCGTTAGTGGCCGTCTTGAGATACGTGGGTCGGATGATAAGTCCCGGGCCTGACAATGAAAACAACGTTTTTTTTTAATTTTTCATTTATTTCTCAACATAATCTCCCAAAAGGGTAATACATTTATCATAACGGTGTTCCAATTTTTTTATACGATTAGAATAGTAAGATTCGTCGAGCTCCTCAAAATAGCTATTTACGGCCTCAATAACCTCATCATTTCTGTGAAATCTTTGACCACCAAGGTGTTTTTTGAGGTTAGGAAATAGGTGATAGTCACTGGGTGCTAGATCTGGCGAGTAGGGTGGATGAGGAAGCATTTCAAACTTCAATTCATAGATTTTGGCCATCGCGACGACGCATGAATGCACTGGAGCATTGTCGTGATGAAACAAGACTTTTTTTCCTGCCAAGTGTGGTCTTTTTTTTTTAATTTCATCACTCAAACGTTGCAATAATGATGCGTAGTACTCACCAGTGATGCTCCGACCCTAATCTATGAAAATTATTCCTTTAGCATCCCAAAAAACACTAGCCATAACCTTGTTTGCCGACAAAACAGACTTCGCTTTCTTTGGAGCACTTTCACCAGGTCCAATCCACTGTTTTGACTGTAATTTTGACTCTGGAGTGTAGTGATGGATCCAAGTTTCGTCCATAGTAATAAATCGTCTCAAAAATTCAGTAGGATTCTTACGAAACAGAGTCAAATTGTCCTGAGAAATCGTTTTGCGATTCATCTTTTGGTCAGCTGTCAGCAAACGCGGCACCCACCTGGCACAGACCTTGTGGAAGCACAAAATATTATTTAAAATGTTGCAAACACGTTCCTTAGATATTTGTACAGCTTCTGCTATCTCGTGCAACTTCAATCTGCGGTCACCAAGCACTATTTTGTGAATTTTCTCAATCATTTCTGGTGTAGTCACTTCCACAGGGCGTCCGGAGCGAGGCTCGCCATGAGTGCTCGTGCGTCCCATTTTAAATTCCGAAACCCATCTTTTAATCATGGAATATGATGGGGCAGCTTCCTTGAGTGTGCCATCCATTTCTTCTTTAATCTCCTTTGGTTAAAACCCTTTAAATGGAAGTATTTGATCACCGCACGTTTTTTTAAATCTTCCATTTTTCAATTATACCTGCAGTACGCTGCTTATAACTGCTGCTGCTCGGACCCAAACTAACCATGCATCCAATAACTGTGCACTATAGCTAGTCTAGAATAGTACTACATAATACCGGTGTTAAATTGACCCTATTGGCGCCATCTCTGGGTCAGGCCCGGGAATTATCATCCGACCTACGTGTTTAACTTTGTAATGGCAGAGTAAGTTTTATAAGTATAAAATATTGGTTAAAGATAAACGTATCTACTATCTTTTTATTTGACAGACGATTTTTATATTATATCAAATATCCAGTATTCTATATCGGTATCGGAAGAGAAATATTAGGTTGGGGTAAATGTTTGTTTTATTTAATTACCTAATACATTACAGTGGCAACAAGAAAACCAGGACAAGTAAGTTTGTGTTTAACCTAAAATTAATATCGTAGCAAAGCGCTTTCAGCAAAAACCATCATCAGTGCTAGTCGTAGCATACTATCACATTATTAAATAACATAACATAGTAAACGTTAGTGATAGCGTCACATAAATCAAATTCGGGAATATTTAGAGTTAGAAGTTCAAAAGGATTTAGCTTTTAATTAGGTTAAAAAAATTAAAAAAGAATCTGAAAAATAAGTGCAAGAGCCAGTTTATAAAAATATATTTTTTAAAGTAATAGTAAGTCTAATCAAAATGTAGTTTTAAGACCACAGCGCACTAGGAAGCAACGAGACCGTTTGTTTTTAAATTAGTAAAATAAAGATTTTTTAAATAAATAATTAAATGTTGAATAGGTAGGTTAATGTTTTAGACCCCAGATTGATCTTTAAATTGGTATAAAATATTGGTTAAGAATAAACAATTTCAGTCTCCTTTTATCGGTCAAACGGTCCGCATAATATAGTAAATATGCAATTTTTTATATCCGTGTCTGTATAGAAATAATTATTAAGTTGAAGTTAATCTTTGTTTTTTTTAATTACCCAATACATTACAAACTTATGTAGATTTTAGAGAGTATTCTCTCCTATATTTTATCTGATTTTATGGATTAATACAAAAATTGCATTTTTGAACTGATGTTATTTTTTTCTGGAATAACGATATTCGTTCTTTACGCTATCTGATTTTAATGTTATTTTCTAAAGTTTTAATAAAAATAATAATGAGGAGACAAAATTTAACTGAACTGCTTAAAACTCGTTATTAATAAACTAATAAAAATAATTAATTTTTGCTTTCGGAAAATAAATATAACTGATTAGAAAATATTCTTTATTCCATTAAAACAAAAGGGAAAAGATCCCTTCCGACCCAAATCTTGAAAACTGTGAGGGCGTATATTTGTTCTTTACGCTATATTGATTCCTGATATTGGTTCTAAAAGTTTATTTCCGTATTAATGACTATTATATTGAAAATTCAGTCAACTGTTAACAATAGGCTTTTGATTCTTCTGGATGAGATGCGATGTATTATAAAAATGTTCAATTTTAATGTAAAAGATGTTGACGTGAACATTTTTTAAATGGTCCACTAAAGGCAAATAAAAAAAACTTTTAGTTGGGTACTTAACTTCGTTAATAGTGCGTTTTTTTCAACTGAAAAAGTATTAAGAGAACAATCCAAATTCCTTACATAATAATATTTTTGACTGGCATCGTAACAGAAGGGATTAAAACAAAAAGTGACTAAATAGTCCTCTCAAGAAAGAAAAAAATGTTAAAATTAAATTAGGCATTTGTGCTTGAAAATACTAAAATTGTATAAATTTGACTTTCCTTGGAACGAGTAGGTATGTAATTTTTGTAATATGTTAAAAAAAAGGAATAGCTTATGTTGTCTTCTGAAAAAAACAAAGAAATAAGTAGAAAATAATTATTTATTAAAAAACTTGAAAAAGGATTAGCTTTCAGCAACTATGTATTTGAAATAAATAATATTAATTAAAGTTTGATTTGATATCCATATTTCAGGTAATAATATCTATGTATCTTAAATCTAATTTAAGCACTGCATGTAGGGGGGTTGACTTGGTTATTTTGTCGGTAATCATATTTATGTTATTTATAGTTTATGTCAACAGAATGACTCGGCCCCACGAGTTTTTTCTAATTTACAGTTGTTGGTTGATAGAATCAGATGTTTTTAAAAATGATATACAGATTTTAAATATTTGTTTCCAAAATTGTTGATGAAAATTTGTAGATATGAGGGCATGGCGGTTAATATCAGTCTATTTAGGAAGAGAAACTTGATTTTTGTAAGCTGACGTCATTAACAAATATGTCGTTTACAATTAATTATAACTGCGGTAAATACTGTAAAATGTTTGATGGTTCGAGGAAATTCGAATTTGGACTTGATTTTCTGTTTTTTTTTTTGTTGTTGTAAGTTTCTTACTTTTATATGAGGTTAGAAAATATAAAATGGGTGATATATTAATGAAACATATTTTGAAAGTTCTTTGCCGATTATTCAATTTTTTGTACCTTATTTTATTTATTTATTTATTTTATTTTTTGACACAAGTTTATAACTCTTTTTATTTTCAACATATTTCTGATTAAACGAAATAAATAATTATACTGTAATAACTGTTAAAAACAAAACTTTTTGTTTTGAGAAAAAACACAAAATGTGTGATTTATTAAAAGAATTTATTCTTAAAGTTTTTTTTGTTATTTATTTATTTATTTATGTTTCCTTTCAAGTATAACTAAGAAAAACCAACAACACTTTGGCTTTTCGAGATACTTAAAATACATCCCAAAGTAAAAAATAAATTTTCTGCAGATAAGTTTAAAAATGAAAATCGTTTTTTGTGTTTCTTTTATGGGAACACTTTTCTGCTACGTTGTCATAATTTTGCTTATTAGTCCTTATTAAAAAATATCAAAAAAGTTTTCATCAATATGGCTCCAAATACGTATAGTTTCTAAGATACAGGGCAGTTAAACTTAAAAAAATATGTATTTAGTAATTATCTCAAATACCCTGTAGCCAATTTTCTTAAAATCGTCAAAAATTTCTATTAAAAAGGGCCTTAATTAGTAGCGCCTCAGAGGACACCTTATCGAAAATAATTGTTAAAAAAAATGTACGTACATATATACAAATGTTTTGCAATTTGTATATATATTTTTTTTAGAATAAGCAACGAAAAGCACAACTTTGTTGTCTCCCGATTTTTTTTATCTTGCTTCGTTTTCGAGAAAAAAAATTAAAACCCATTTATTGCAAGTCTCTGGACCTCATTAAAAAAAATAAATAAATAAATAAAAAAAATCTTAATTTGCAACTAGAATTTACTATTATAAAACTTGACACAAATGTTATAAATTAATTTTTGTGGTTAAACTTTGTTATTAAGTAATTTAATAGTTAACTCTAGTTGCAAATTAAAATTTAATTGTTTAAGTTTTTTAGGTATTTAAAATAGCTCTTGTTTGTAACGTAGAAATGTTGGGATAAAACACATTTTAACTCTTTAGTGACATTCTGGTTTAAGGAAATACCAAATAAAATTTAAAACTGTTTACTATTTTAATGTATTTTTTCCATACACAAATTTTTAATTTTTTGTTCTTTTTTAGGGACCAAAGTAAATGTGGCCAAACAGTCTCACAACTGGGTAAGTAAGTCTTTTAAGTAAATATAATATCGAGGGGAATGTGGTGTTTTCAGCATGTCATTTAATTATGTTATTTACGTTTAATAATTTAAACTTGACATAGTAATATTTTTATACATAAAGGTTCACTTAAATAAAAAAATATATCAGTTTCGATTATTAAAAAGTACTATTTATTATTAAAACCTGTGCGTTTGTGTGAGCATTGTTTCTTTAAAAAAGTTACAGGTAAAAATTTCAAAGAAAGATCAATCCTTTTTAATAATTAAATATCAAAGAAGTTAGAATATTTAGATTTTTTAAAATTAAAAAATATATATTTTTAAGAATATAAGCAGACAGATATAAAGGATGCTTTTATCTTTTTAACTTCTTATACATATATCATAGCAAAACCGGTATTCAAAGCTCATTCCAATTATTCATTCGTCTATATATTTTACATACATATATTTTAAAATATATTTTACATACTTCAAATATAGGTGTATATTTTTTCACGAATTTATACTGAATTTCCTTTTTTTTTGTTTTATTAGCTTTTTGTAATTACTTGTTTGGAAAGCTTCCCTTATTATCACCAGTGGCGTTCATTAGGGGAGGCCGGTGGAAGGGGCCATCCCACTTTTTTAAACAATTTAAATAATTTTGGTTAATAAATTAATCATTTCAGTTAATTTTTAATTTAACCCTCGTACTTTCTATAGTCAATGTACGCCACTGCTGCCAAAATATTGCATTTATCAATATAACTAATAGCAGTCAGTTTTAATTGGTTTCTCCCAAAGTAAGAGAATGGTCACATGTACAATATCTTTGTTGCCACCTGCGATAGACATTTAAAATTACCTCTTATAACGGTTTTTAATTTCTTTAAAATTCTATTGGTTGACGGTAATGGTCTTGCTTTCTAATAGCATTTTCTACCCAAATAGACAGTTTGATGTAAGAAACGGCTTAGATCGGCACCATGCTGTCTACAAAGTCTCTGTTTCGAGAAATACTTTTTCGGAACCCTTTGGTCTTCTTTTGTTATGGGGATTGTGATGACAAGGTATTAAAAGGGTTCGCCCATCGGTTTTTGTTGAAACAGAAATTTTCTTGTATTGATTTTCCTTAACGGTGACAAAACAAACAGATTATCTTCTTAAACTATGTGCGTCTTATTAATTTTCTAAAAATACAATATACAAATTCTTTTTTTTATATTTACTACTATACAGGGTGTCCCGAAATACCGTTCGAATAATTCTAGGTCTAATTCTACATTAAATTATGAAGAAAAGTTCATATAAAAAGGGGTCCGCGAATTCGTCATAAGGTTGCTATGGCGATTTAAAATTGGCTCCAGGATATAGGTTTTATTTTATATCTCTGGAACCGTTTTAAATAACCATCTGAGTTTTGGCATATGAATTGCCTTTAACAGAAAGTACTTTTCGGGGTTTTGTGCCTGTGGGGACTTTTAATCAACGTGTTAAGAACTATTACTATGCAAAAGTTTGAAAACAATTGGCCGAAACCCATTTTTCATAAAAAATTGCGGTTTCTTTAAAGTGCGTTTATCTCAAAAACAGTTGCTCCTACAGACTTAAATGAGGTTTACATTTTTGATGCAGAGGGAATAGTAGTAATATATGTTTTAATAAACAAGTCAAAATACTAAGCCCAAAAAAAGTTGTGCCATCTTAAACAAGTGCGGTAGACCGAAGCTGGCACCCTCTCCTAGCACCATCAAATACATAGACGAATTTGAATTTCTCGCATCAAAAAACTTCCAAATCCCTAATTTTGTATAGCTATGTCATTTTGTTTGGAAATTATTACAAAAAACGGAAACAGAATTAAAAGTTTGACACCCTGTATCTTGGTTATTATCAACTTTGGGATAAGGCGAGTTTACGTAAATTGCATTATTTCGACCTAAGAAATCTGCTGTTGCTCTGTGTCTCGTTACATTTGGGACACCCTGTATACAGTGTGTCTACTTAAGTTGGCAACATGGAATTTTTTATTTTACGAAAAAAGTTATTTTTTATAAAAAGTTGTGCATATTCTAAAACCCAAAATGCAATCAACAGATATCTCTTTTTTTCAATTTTATACGAGGTATGTCAAAAAATTGAATTGCTTAAGAGTAAAGTACCTTTATATTTCAAAATATCGAAAATTATTATTATGATTGTTCGGAATGAAAAATTATGTGTAAATATGCAATTACATTCTTCAATTTAAAAAAAAAAGTTTTGCTGGCATTTCTACTGAATTTTTACCAAATTTCGCTAAATACAACTGATGTTTTGAATGCCACTGTCAAGTATTTCTTGTCAAAGCATTCTAGAATATATTATGTACAAAAATTACTCTCTGACCTTTCTTGTCGGAGCATCCTAGATTACATGTACAATAATTACAACTTTTTATAATAACAATTTTGAATATTGTTAAATATAAAGGTACTTTGCGCCACTACTACTACAAAGAATACGACTAAAATTCGTATTTTTTGATTTACCTCGTATAGGATTGAAAAAATAATATTTAATGATTGTATTTTAGTTTTTAGAGCATGCAGCATTTTTTATGAAGAATAACTTTTTTTCGTAATCGTATTATATTTTAAATTAAGCTTGTTATCAAAAAAGTTGATAATTATTTTCGATAAAATTGTCTTTATAAAATTATTTTTGAATTTTATCTTTAATTATCAGTAGGTGCATCACATTTTCTCAAAAAAAAACTACATATCTCAATTAAAAAAATTCTAGATATGAAATATTAATCATTAATTGTATTGTTTAACGGTTTAGTGCAAAATTTTTTTTTTGCGAAAATGTAATGTACTTTCTGATAATTAAAGATAAAAAATTAAAAAATATTTTATAAAGTCAATTTTATCGAAAATAATCAATAACTTCTTTGATAATAAGCTAAATTTAAAATATAATACAACAAAACTTGAAATTTAATGATTTTTTTTTAAATTTTTAATACATTCAACTAAATTTATCTTGTAAACTAAGCACTTAAGCAAAATATATAAAAAAAAATTTGTAGAAAATTTAATTTTCCACAAATTGTTATTTGACTTTTTTGCTGTCGGGTTAGCCGTTACGCCGATAATAAAGAAAAATGTAACGTTTTTTGTGAAAAATTGGCTCTCGAGCACGATGCCGACGAGGCAGTTCAAGTCACAGAAAAATATTTATAGACACTTTTGAAGAGTCTTTAATATACTACAGATTGTGACCGATCGCAATGAAAAATCATAAAACCAAAGTAAGCTATAAAATGTTTTTTATATAAACCAATGATTTGCATGTTATTTAAATGGAAAAAAATCAACGATCGAAAGGAAATTAAAGTTAAAGATAAAATTAAGGGCTCAAATTTTCAGGGATTTTTTTTCGATGTGAGGAACCAAATTTTTATGTGTTAGCAAAAAATAAAAAAATTACATATATTAACCGCCCTTATCGATCCCCTTTTTCATTAAAACACCATTTTTTTAAGTGTTAGGTTGGCCGCAGTAATTAAAAAAACTATACAAATTTTGTTAAGAATCTTACAAATGTTTTTCTAATTTTCAAAAAGACTATATTATTAGTATGAGTAAGAAGACCATAATTTGAAAATTTTACATTATATGTAAAGTAATAATTCAAAAACTAACTTTGACACCTCACCGCGAGAAAACACAATACGCTTTCGCTGACTTCACGCCCTTCAAAGCGTAACAAAAACAAATTGAGGCTTCAAAATTGCCATCGGGGTGTGTGTGCTCGCATTTACCCTTGTTATCTCAAGACTACAGTGGCGAGACAGCAGGACGAGCCCTGCGAGGTCTGAGTGCAAACACAGATAAGGCCCTAAGTGGCCCTTTGGGTTCAAATAACGCTCCGTGAACAAGACAACTCTATTAGCACAGCAGCGGCCGATAATTCAGGAAGCTGGTATCGCATTTTGGATGGTTAGTTTTTGATTAATTATTAAGTTTAACACTAGATTTCGGTGTGAGTGAAAATAAGTGTTAAGTTTCTTTAAAACACGTTTTTAATAATCATAAATTTATTATTAAAAGTATAAATTTATTGTAATTTTAGTATATTTTGCGTATATACAGTGCAAGTCTCTAACTTGGAATAAATTCAATAAATGAAAGGTAATACATTTTTTGAAAGAATGCTCGGACCCATCAATTTGTATTTTTCTATAAAAAAATATATATACAGGATCTCCCAAATTTCAAATATGATATTATCGATGATTATTTTAAATGGAACCTAAGTTGTTTTAAAGGTCTTAAAAGCGTATATACCGGGTGATGCATTTTTCTGATAAGGCAATTAAAAGTTATTTAAGAAAAACTATTTGTAACGATTTTACACGTACCTGCTACATACCTTAATGAATACACATGTAATTAATAAAATGTCTTGTCAACTTTTTAATCCATGTTTTACTTTGTATTAGTTATTTCAACATGTTTTACAGTATTGAAGAGAAAATAATGGTTGTAATCATTTAATAAATACAAGTAAATACATTAAACTACATAATGAGATTTTTACATAATTGAACAATTTTATAGGAAGGTGAAAAACCCCTTTAAAAACTGTGTAAAAATACGTTTTAACACAACACATTGAAACTAAAAGCTAATGTTTTTAATTAGATGCTCAAACAGACCTCCGTTTACTGCTAAGCAATATCCTAAACGGTTATAAAATTCAGTTCTTACATTATGAAGTTGAAATGCCGATAGTCGATCGCACGCCGCTGAAATTGAAACTTTTAATTCTTCTAAATTTTGATAACACAAATTTGTATAAATAACATTTTTGATATGACCCCAAAGGGAGAAGTCGTTTGGCGAAAGATCAGGAGACCTAGCTGGCCAATTTATAGTGTAATTTGGTCCTATAGTGAGTCCATTGAAAACATTTTGAACATATTCCCCTACTTCTCGTGAATTATGTGCAGGACAACCATCCATTTGGAACCAAATGTCTTGATTGTCACTTCTTCCAATGCCAGCCCCACTTGATTTTGTAATAGTTCTAAAAAAGTTTATGTTCCTAAATTGTGATTTAAGAAAAAAGGTCCAATAATCCCATGTCCAAATATACCCGCCCAAAAGTTTACCTTTTTAGGGTATTGAGTCCTTGTAGATACAAATCTGTGTTCATTTTCTTTGCTTCAGTACCTGATGTTTTGAACGTTTGGTTTATAGTTTAATGTAAAGGTACATTCGTCACTAAAACAAATATTGCGTAAGAAGTCACTATCGTTATTCGCCATTTTCATAACTTCAAAACAAAAATCTGCTCTTCGGATCTCACCGCGTTCCCTTAATTCCTGATGTCTTTGATATTTGTACGGATGATATTTATATTTCTTTAATTTGCGTAGTACTGTGCTGTGATGCTTTCCTTCAATTTTGCCAAGGAGCCTGGTGCTAATTCCTTTATTTTCTTTTACATAAAGTAAAACATCTAAATCGGCATTATTTTGTTGGGCTCTTCCATCGAATACATTATTATTTCGCTCTAAGCAGTTGCATTTATTAATAACAGTACCTCTTGTCTCAAACTTATGAACGATATTGAAAACTGTTGTCTTACTTGGAATGTGTCTGTCAGAAAAAAACTTAGAGAACATGTCGGATACTCTTCGCTAACTATTTTCCATGTAATACCATTTAATTATTGTTATTTTCTCTTCAATACTGTAAAACAAGAGGTAAAGGGTTTTCGACCCCCGCGAATCGATCACTAATATCCAAATTTTAAGATTCAAAAAACAATAAAAACTTCTTTACAACACATTGTAACACTTTGTTTACTTACTATTAATTCTGTGTATTTAAAAGTCACCCTTAATAATGTTAAATGTCATTGCGAACAAAAAAGGTCCTGTGAATTTTTTTCATATTATATTTTCAATCGTATTATTGACTATGAAAAAAAAAGTTTTCTCCTGTCACCAACATAATAGTTCCAATAAAAAGTTAAACTTTTAGTTAAAAAACACCATAAAAAGGTTCAACATGGGCTGCGTGAAGTCTGACAGGAGAAAATTCCTTTGATCTGATTTTTATGCATCTTTTGGGATTTTTTTTGTGAGGACCAATGAAGAGATAAGTGTTTCAAGAGTATACATATAAATTTTTAGCTAAAAATATTCATTAAAACCAAAGTTATAGCGCTCTGAAGACACCTGCTTCGAAAAAATTGACGCTCACTCCCTCTACCCCTTTACGAAATTAGCTAATTGGTTTATCTGAAACTAAAAAAATCGACGGCAAAATTTTTGAAAATTTTATCTTTGACAGACTTTGGAATAAAGAATTTTGAACTTCGTGTGTTTTTGGTCAAGTTTTTGTTAAAAAAATAAAATATTTTAAATTTTGGGGTAATAATAGACCATTCCCTGCGTCTATTTGTGCTGGGTCGACCCTATAAATTTGAATTGAATCGACGAAGTCGTTCTCGAGATATAATGAAGGAAAGTTTAATAAACATAGTTTTGAGAAAAACGCGTTTCAAGATTTTTCTTTTTTTCCGTACACCCTGGAGATAAAAATTAAAATTGTTCAAATTTTTAATTTTTGAACACATCTAAGTTTTTAATAACAAAAAAAAAACAAGGACTCTCTACGCTTCTTACAAAGAGGCACTGCTCATCAAAACTGTAATCAATGAGGGTTCCAATAGTTGAGGAGATAAAAACAAAGTTGTTTATGAATCCACCTAGCTTTCCGCCCCTTTAGATCTAGACTTTTTAGACGATCAATAATAAGTGGTTAAAAGGCGGGCATATTACTGATGACGACATTTGCCTCAAATTTTCACCACTTTTACACCTGTCCGCCAATCCCTTTGTATCCACCTACGTGTCCGTCTTCTAGGATTTTGTTTAATTATAGCACATACTTACCTGACACATTCTCCAGCATATCATCAGTGACGTCCTTTACCTAAAAAAATAAACCACTTTCTGTTCCTATGGGAGGGGAGGTATCCACTAGGGTATCCGCCTACATGGGACGATGACAATTAGCGTTAAATAAACTCAATGCAATGGAGAAATGCTATATTACCAAATTTCGGCAGTAGTTCTTTATTTCCAAAAAAATATCGTTGAATGTCTGAAAATTTGCATTCAAGTAACATAAACAAACATAATGACTATTTTAGTAGGATAAGTAATGATATACGTGTGTTTAATTATAACTAAGGAAAAAATATAATCGGTGTTAAAAAAAAGTTATTGTTGTTGGTTGAGTCTTGCAGGAACGTGCATAAGAATTGATTACGCAGCACGAAGTTATGGATACTTGATTTGAATAAAATACAAGAGAATATTATAAATTCTACTAAAAAATTCAACACTACCACGTTAATATTTTATATTTCTTTGTATTAAACCACAAATCAGGAATACGATATGGCCATTAGCACTGCTTTAAGTCCTCTTGAAGCGTTCACTTTGAAGTTTCCATCGGGAGTGTTCCCCGTTTATCCCTTAGGCTTTGTTAACGGCAAATAGAGGGTGGCAATCGAATAAGAAGACAACAAGGGAGCACATTCTGCGATACTTTGAAGTTGATAAGGTTAATAATGGCCCATTAGCCAGATTGGCAGATAAAATTAGTCCTTGTACTGATTGTTTGATATTGTCAATTAGTTTGATTTGTCCGGGAGGTAGTTTATCGTATTTGCCTTTTAAAATGCTGATATATGCGAAATAAAGTGCTGATAAGGTTAAATGTAATTCCTTTATGGTATTGGTGACTTAGCATAAATTAAAAAGTTGATAAGCTAAAAAAGTTTATTTTTTTTCTACTATAATTATTGTTTAAACCATGGACAGGATAGTAGTGGTCAAAACAACTTATTTCTGGTTTTAAAAATGTACCCCTTTTAAGCGCTTTGCATAAAGAAATATCTACAGAGTCCATAAAGATATTTATCATATTTGATTAGAAGTTAATTAATTTTTTAAGATTTTTAAACTCTATTAATGTACGTGAAAGTAGCTGTCCCCCCTAATAGAATGGTCGGTGTTTTTTGTGATGGTAGCAGCGGTGGTAGCACTACGCTATTTTGTAAGAAAGTCCATTAAAAATTTTCAATAGTCGATACGGAATTAACCTCGGAATTAACTGAATTGGCAATCATTTTGGCTACTTTGTTTTTGGATGAAATACTTTCTTCTATATATCCTTCAGCTACTGAAGAGCTTTTCCATTTCCCATGTTGCTTTAGCGTTTCAAACGAAGCACCTGCCTCAACAAGTAAAGTTGACGATGTGCGACGCAAACAGTGTAAGCTTCTGCATTATCCAGTTTTAAAAATTTTGCGATCAATGTTGGGACGCTTCCTATGGTATTTTTTCCAATGGGTTGTACTGTACATCGACCCTTTCTATAGGTAAGAAAGAATCTTCGCTCCTTTATTCCAGCTGGTCTTAATGTTGTGTACTTTTTTATTAAATTTAAAGCGCCTAAATCTTCTTCAATGATAGTAAAACTTTTTGAAGATGAAGTTTTAGTTTCTGCTACCTTTATAACCAAGACTGTTCCTCTATCTTCAATGTCATCAATGGTCATTTTGACCAACTCATCTCGCTTAAACCTCCAAAAACACCCATTACCAATATGACTTTGTGTACCAAGTAGATATCATCAGGAGCTTCCTTAATAAATTTTAATATTTGTTCTCCTTCCAAAACTTTAGTCTTCTTCGGGACGTATCCTTTCGACTTAACTTTAAAAAAGATTGAGACGATGGTATTGCGAAATGTCTATATTTTCAAGACCATAACGTAGACCATAAGGTGGAATACTTGGTCAGAGAGAGTTCGGACTGTATTTTTCCGACTAAAAATAATAAAGTTTGTTAAACAATGTATTAAAATAAAATCAATAACTTCAAGGTTCCTGGAAATATGCCATTAAGACGTTTTCGGTTATTTGAAGAATTGCGTTCGCATCTTTCAAATACAAATATGCCATACTCCCGATCATACTTTGCCTTGATTTAACTGGCAAAGGATTTTTGGTCGCTTTTATGGCCTTTTCTCTTATATTTTGTGGAATTTCTTCCATTTTAAGCAAATCGTTAAATAAAATGCCAACTGACTAAACAAAATGAAAAAACAGAAAACACAAAGGTGCCAAACTTTGATGTTTCTTTTTTGGGGGTTCACCCGGGTTTCTGGAAATCCTAGGGCCCCCGGGCGAGGCCCTGGGCTATTTACCTTGGGATTATAGTCCCAGTAATTGATACATAAAAGCTATAATATCGGCATCTTTAACGACCGTAACAGGATGTATTAGGAACAATATTTTTCTATTGCGAATACTTTTTCTACGAGCGTTTTATTAAAGAATATGATTATTAGAAATAAGAATATTTCAGTAAAAATAAAAACCCAAAGTAAATAGTTAAATTTTTATTTTAAGATTTGCAAAAAAACTGTTATTAATTATTATTAACAATATTAATGTTTAAAAGTACAATTAGTTCCTGTTGAAGGTTTCAAATGATTTCTTAGAAACGTCGATGATGGTTCGTTCCGATGTTAAGACGAAATCTTGTGTTTTAGCTGATTGAACAGCGTCTGTGGCGGACATTTCATCTGGCTTCTTGAGAGTTTTTGGCTTGTTGCAGTTTAAATTTTTTTTTAACTCCTTTGTAAACCGTTATTCTTCAAATATCTTTCGGCTACCGTTGTATTCAACCGCCTGACCCAAATTCTATGGTTTTTTTTTCCGGAATTTGAAGTGTTGAGAAGATGCCTGGTCGGTTTGCTCGCGGCAACTTTAAAAATGCTGCAAAGGCATCTTTCCAAATGTATTGATCCCAACGCATTGTTGAAAATACCCCTTTTGAAATATACGAAAAACCGTTGATGTGTTGTCGGTGGCCGTAATGCTGTATACTTCCGATATAAGAACAAGTACTTTCCATCGTTGATTTCTTCAGGCAGGACGAAAGTACGTAAGGTATAGTTTTTTGCGTCTGGAATCTTCACAACAATTAGATTGCCTTTGTCCTCGGTGTAGGATATTTTCATTTTTGCGAGTTCTTCTCGTCTGCAGGCGCCAGCAAGTCAGAAAGTGGTCGCCATTTTTATCAAAAGATATACTTCATCAGGTGCTTCATTAATAAACGTAGATATTTCTTCTTTTGAAAAAATCCTTGACTTTTTAGGCCAAAAGCCTACATTTTGTTTCTTAATAAATGCTGCTAACTTATTAAACTTGCCGATATCTACATTTTTCTTGATCTTTAAAACACTTTTCAGCATGGAGTATTTCAACCATAAAGTATTTGGACTAAATTCCTTGCTTAATTTGAGGAAAAAGTAAGCTAAAAGTACCTCCTCTTTCAAAGTTCCAACGCCTCTTTCTTCACACCATGTTTCAAATGAATTATACTGTTTCTCGTACTTTTCTTTTGATTTTGCCGGCAGGAGCTCGAAGTTGACCAAACTTGCGGTTTTTAAAACATCGTCTGGCAATTCTTCCTCCATTCTCAGAAACTGATTTTAAACTTTTTACCGAATTTTCTGATGCTTCCGTGACATTAGAAAATGTTTGTACTTGGTTGCTGCAGCAACAAGAAAAATTCTTTGATTTTTTATTGTTTAGCATAGTTTCTATGAAATACATGGTGCATGGAAAAATATTAAAATGATAATAAATAAAATTGATATGGGATATTTACTAAGCGCCAAATGTATCTAAAATTCAATAAAGCACAATAAAAGAATATGTAGAACCCTTTTTTTTAATATTATTTTATCCAGAAGTTATTAATACATTAAAAAATCGACCATAAATACGACAAATATGCAGAACGAAAATGCGTGAGCAAACAGTTTCCGTGCGCCAAGTTAAGCTTTGCGCACTCATTTGCGTGCGCAAAGTAAGTATTTTGCGCACGCAAGTAGAAAAAAGTTTTTTCTTTTTCCATTTTATATACGGCTGTAAAGTTTTTTTACAATCGAATATCTTATGTAAAATGTATTAGTTCTTGGCTTTCATATTGTAATGAAAATAAATCCTATTAGGGTTTGGAAGATCTTTTTAATATAAGAAACATTTATGTACAGGGATTTTTTAGATATTGTGTTTTAAAGTAAGACAGATAAAATATCCTAAAAAACACATAAAAAACAAAAACATTTTGCTTGTGGATAGGAACTACTTAGTTTGTTGGGTGTGGTTTACTATGGTTTATATTAATGCTTAGACAAATTCAATTTCATTTCTTAATTAAAAACTTACCTAGGATTTACCTTGCTTATTTTTATTACCATATAAATTTGAAGAAACTTAACAAATATTTTCATATTTAAAATATATGTTTTTCGCCATTTTCGATATTTTTTTAGAAATACTTTTAATATTATTATTATTTTTATTATTCTGAAAAATAGTGATTTTAAATAATCTTTGGACCTAAAAAGATTTAAGATGATCTGATAAAGACATTTTTTTTAATTTGCCTCTACTTTTTAGTAATATAACAATTTTTTTTTAAGTTTATGCCAAATTTTTTTAATCCAAAAGGTTTTTTAAAATTTCTATTCTTTAGAATAATAAAAATAATAATAAAATAAAAAGTTATAAAAAAATATCGAAAAATAGCGAAAAAAAATTGATTTCGAATTTTTGACCCTCTATCACCCTTTCAAAAATTATGAAAAAAAAAATCATGAAGCTAGATCTAATAAAGACACATCACATATATATTTTTTCATCATAACCTGGGTCAAATATGCATTGTTAAAAAAATAAAACAATTCACAAACAAACAAACAACTACGTAAATAAAAAAAGGAAAAAGCACGTCTTTTTATTCTCAAAAAGCCTAGCTGATGCGCCAAGCCCCTTTACATAGAAATTTTAAAAATTTACTCACCGAAAGCTGCTGCTGTTTTATCATCAAGGCTAAAATTCTAAGTGTTTCTTAATAAATCTAAATATCTATTTTTTTTAATCAAGATAGAAGCCAATATCGGATCATGATTACATCCCAAATTGCATGGAACCCAAATGTTTCGCCTAAAGATGCAAAACTCCGTATTCACGCTCCAATTTAAACATAAAAATATATCAAGGCCAGTTACATCAAATTACTTTATTCCATTTCCGAAAACTGATTTATTTACGGCATATTTACGTCAATCGGCACCCCCATCCAAACAAAGACAAGATAAGCCGATTTGCATTTCTACCATTTTTGCTTTCACCTTATCGGCAAGCTCAAACGCTAACAAGAAGGGGGTGTTTCCTAGTTACGCCGGGATATTATCTCTCTATTTTGGTTCACTTAAAGACCATCAGTAACCAGTTGTTATTACTAAATGAATCCAATAGAGTTGTTGCACGTGTATACATGCACACTAATGATCGTTTCTAATCAGATTAGGATGGTCTATATGGCTTTACAAATAATTGTTTGCTTAACTCTATCTGTGCCTAATTAGCTGTTTACATTAATAAAGCGAGATTTGCTCTAATCGGTAAAGCGACCTTTTTGGCATTTAATTGCTTGTTTATTAATACCTAAAACAAAGTTTAAAATTTCGAATTTACATCGTACCGATAATCCATTGATACGATACAATTACTTCGTTGATTTACTGAAACGACTGGTGACCAATAATGCGCAAACTTCTCTCGTCGTGAACGAAAATTTTTGGTCAATCGTCAAATCCGGTGATTTTTAAAAGAGTTTCAGCTATCTATATTAAAAGTATGTCTATAGATGTTTTATAGTTACTAAATCCAATTTCTATAGCACTTGATGTAATACACAACAGAGGTAAATTTTTGTCCCCAGAAGAGTTCTAACATGGAAAAAGTTATAGGCCATTTGTAACAGCTTTAAAGAAGAAAGGGTTTGCATTAATATCACCTATTTAAACAAAAGATATGTAAACAGTTGCCGGCAGAAATAGACCACGTAGGTTTCTGTCTAACCACGCGCACTGTCAAATATTCAATTGTTTGACGACCCATGTTCAGGCCCTTTATTACTTTTTGCAATAAATAATTTAAACCATTAGCACCTAGTATTATTATTTTCTTTATATTAGAGTCACCGCCAATTTTTCTTGAGGTGGTAGAGCCTGTCGTAATGACGTATTTTGGTAAGTTATTCGAGGTCCAAGGATAACCAGTAGTTAATCAAAAGTTTCTATGCTCCTTCTAAAGTAATTAAAGACCTTATTTGAATATTTTTAAAATTTATTAAACAGCTTATAAAATTGCCCATCAGAAAGTCTGGAACTAATTATTGGATGTACCCAGAACTTTTTGTTCCTTTGCTTGTTTTTGCGACGTCCAAAATGAGCGCAACAGCGCAAGTAGCTTCTAAGAAGTCCATTGACTAAGCTGGGAACCAATTATTTAATCGCCAGTGCGCGATGGCGGGCTGCTTACGGGTGAGTAAACTATTTAGTTGCCGGTAATTAAAGTTGCCAATGCGCGGGGGCCCTTAATCTCAAATTCAAAATTTTGTCGAATGAAAAAACCTAGTAACAATGTAAATGTTGGTAATTAAACGGTAAAAGACTCTAAAAAAAGCAAATAGTAAACATAACCTATAAAATTTTATTCGTTTACCGGTGATTTTGTGAATTTGTGTATTTCTAAGTCGAGTGTTATTTTTTAAAAAAGAAGAAACAAACTGTTATAAATAATGTAATATAATTAAATGTAATACCTATAATACTCGATAAACAACAGTATTGCTAAATATAGAAGATTTTTTATGTCCAGTAACAGTGTAATATGTAACTCAATAAAAAATTAAATTTTATTAACATAAGACATTTTATACTAAATTATTTTTAATACATATTGCTCGATGTACAAAAAATTAAAAACAAACATTTGTACTTTCATCATTTTTGATATACAGGGTGGCGCAATAGGTATTGACAATTTTGGAGACACGACTGTCCGAATATGACCAAAGTAGAGGGGATATTTAACCGTTTAATATATTCCGCATGTAATGCAGTGTAGTAGTCATGGATACGTGGCCAGTAAATTAACGCAACTTTTTCGTTAGGGCACAAATGTTTTAAATATTTAATAATGTCTGATGAGGCACATTTTTATTTATCAGAATATGTGAATAAACAAAATTTTTGGTACTGGGCTGCTGAACAACCTCTACAAATTCACGAACAACCTCTGCATTCCGAAAAAGTTACCGTAAGGTGCGGTGTGTCAGCATTCGGAATCCTAGAGTCATACTTTTTTAAAAGTTATTACCATACAGTGACTGTAACTTGTCAACGGTATTTGGAGATGCTTTAAACATTTTTTACCTGCTAAACAGCAACAATTGGGGTAGAAAATACCGTCTTATGGTTCCAGCAAGATGAAGCAACAAGCTTTACTGCGCGAATTTGCATGGCTGCTATTTGAAGGTTGAAAAGTGACCTCAAACGCTTTAAACTTTAAAAGACAACATTACTTGAAAAATCAGAGCAATAAACCAGGATATGCTGTTACGAGTTACAGAGTTTTCAATTGCTACTTTGGGAATGTTTAAAAACATGTGGTGGCCATTTAAAAGACATTATTTTCAAAAAATATTTTTTGTTGTAAAACTGCATAATATGTGAAATAAAAATATATGTTTTTGACCTTGGTCGTTTTATTAGTATATTCATAATAGCACACTAAAAATCGTCAATACCTACGGCGCCACCCTGTATATTGCTCAATATTGTGTATAAAATTAAATTAATATAATTAGCTTTATACCACAATTTTTTATACGATTTAAACAAAACTATCACGAACAAAAATCCATTTCTCGAATAGGTCTCTCGAAAATGACATTCGAAAATTCAAATTTTTAATGCGCATGATTTTTAAGCGACATTATACTGATGTAGTACGCGACACGTATTCGAGATTGGAAATAGATCGCCAGGTCGGACTTTATTTGAAAAACTATGTAAAACTCAACTTTAACTGTGAAACTGAAAAATTCAAGGGTTGGTGGGGGGCCGCTACCCTTCAGCCAGACCTTGACTGTTATGTATAGGGGTCCTTTGAGGACAATTATACAAATTTTTAAAATTGTTCACCAGCTCTTGGACTAGTACAGAAAGTTAACTTTGGACAGATTTTGGTTTTTTATGTTTTATGCACCACTTTTTAAAAAAAGGTAGTGGTGGTTTGTTGTGTTTTTTTGTACCAAAACGTTTTTTTTTTTTTTTTTTTTATCTTGGGACAGTCCACGAAGGCTGATGCCTAAGTACTAATGTACCGTGGGTGTCTTCAGTGTGGTGAGAGGGAGTTTGTTCACACGGGACTTAAATTTTTGGAGATTGGGAGGAGAAGGAAAAACTTCTGCGGGCAGCAGGTTCCATAGTCTTGATACTCTAGGGATGAAGGAACGAACAAAGCGGGAAGTTCGGGGCCTCTCTAACTGAACTGTAAAGGATGCAAAAAAAGTTGCACTACGTGTCGCTCTGTTGGGAGCTGCCAGAAAAAGAATTATACTGGCCAGCTCCTCTAGCAGAAAGCCGTGAAAATACCTATAGAAGAGCGACAGATCCCCTACAGCTCGACGTTGGGCAAGAAGAGGAAGCTTTTCTGTGAGCGTTGGATCATTAATAAGACGAACGGCTCTTCTTTGAATTGAGTCCAGAATGCTAAGTGTTGTAGGGGATGCCATTCCCCAGACATGGGAACAATATTCTAAGAGGGTCTGATTTGGGATACATACAGAGTGTACAGATTGGAAGAAGAGAAATATTTTCTGGCTCGGAAGAGAAATCCAATCTTTTTTGAAGCTGCCGAAGCTATGGATAAAATGTGTTTGTGCCAGTTGAGGTTATTCTCAAAAGTAACGCCGACAAGATTAAACGACTCTTTGTTCTGCAGAACTTGGCCGCTCATATGTAAGGGATGAGCATTTGCAGACTTTTTTCGCGACAGCGAACATGACTGTGTTTTCGAGGCATTAAACTGAACAAAATTTTTGGCGCCCCAATCCAAGATAAGTTTGAGGTCTCGTGAAAGAGATATCTGCATTGACCTGCGCTTGTTTTCGAAATCAGGATTACACGGTGGCTTAAGAAATTGAATACTAGAGTGGAGGGTATTATCGTCAGCAAAACTATGAATAGGATTGATTGTGGAATAGAGAAGATCGTTAATGTGTAGAAGAAACAGCGTGGGTGCCAGCACTAAGCCCTGGGGCACCCCAGCATTAAATTGGTTGGTTTGTTCTGTAAATTTAAAAAATTATGGTTTATTTAGAACACTTTAAAGAATTTATTCCCGTTGAAAACTTAACCAAAAGTTAGTTTTTCAACAAGTTAGACAATTATCAATTAACAAAATTGTTTCGAACTTTCGTCCTTATTGTACATTAAAAAAATGCTTAAAAATGTTTTAAATTTTTCGCTTCCTGAAGCCCTTCTCATATACATACTAAAAAGATAACCATAAAAGTTTAAAAAATTTATGCTTTTTTTTCAAAGAAACTGAGATAGCGGCTGATAGTGAATCGCTGGCCCAACAAAGTGGAGAAACTCCTATTTCCTAACTCTGTAAACTTTGTTAGAAGGTTTTCTTTAAAAAATACATAAATTTATATAACTTACCCCTTTGCTTCCTTTCAGATGCAGCCCGGACAACGAACTCTCATTCCCAGGCTTTGGAAGTACCTGCGGCGGAAACTCTGGCAGTACCATGGCGTACAAGTCTGCCCTGTACCCCATGCCGGGCCTGGGGCTGCATGGCCTACCAGTCGATTCCTTGCATCCTTCGATGGCCGGCTATCCTGGAGGTATGTGTAGGTACCTTTTTTTTCTAATTACTTCTTAGCAATAGAGTTTTTCTCTTGAATTTATAAACCTTATTTACCCAAAATAATTACAAAAATAAACTTATTGTCATTCCGATTAATTTTCAATAACATCGTACATGTTGCCAAAATAATATATATAAAATATATATATATATATATATATATATATATATATATATATATATATATATATATATATATATATATATATATATATTTTATATATATATATATATATATATATATAATATATATATATATATATATATATATATATTATATATAATATATATTATATATATATATATAATATATATATATATATATATATATATATAATATATATATATATATATATATATATATATATATATATATATAATATATATAATATTCCATATCTATGCACAATAAAAGTGAAATGAGGAATTCACAATTCTCCATTTCACTAGGAACACACAGTTCTGTATTTCAAACGGAGATATATGCGGGGAAAGAAGGCAACGAAAAAGCGGATAAGCTAGCGAGACAGGGATCATCCACACCATACTTTGGGCCAGAACCTGTCCTTGGAGTGGCCAAAACCACAGCACGAGGGCAAACAGGGGAATGGATCCGAAACAAACACGAAGAATACTGGAGAAACCTCAGTAGAATAAGACATGGTAAAAGCTTCATAAGAGGCCCATCCAAAAGAACGAAGGAAGAACAGACAAAGTAGGAAAAGACTTCGCATAACAGTAACAGGGTTGCTAACAAGGCATGATAACCTAAGAGAATACCTACACAAGATAGGCTCATACAATGGGAACCCAAGTTGCAGAATGTGCGACGAGGGGGAAGAAACAGCCTACCATATCCTGTCCGAATGTAAAGCATTGAATCACATAAGACAGGCATTATTTGGACAACCGGAAATGAGCCTAAAGGAATATATCAACTAACCAGTCTCGGGGTTATACAGACTTGTAGAAGGAACAAGACTAATGGGAGGATTGATATAAAGGACAATGGGAGATTATGCACAAAAAGCCCATGAGGCTGCGCTGCCTCCGGTAGTTAATCAAGACGGCTCCCAGGGAAGAAGAAGAAGAATGCACATAATAGAGCGGCTGAAAATACTAGACATCAAAATAGACCGATTAGGTTCTATAGGTTTTTTGGTAATATTATTCATTAAAAAGATACAGGGTGTTCAAAGAAAATATTTATTTTCTAAAATTTAAATCACAATTTGAAAACGGTTGAACGTATTATTAAGAAAAATAAATCTTAAGATTTTCTCTAGAGGACGCTTATTACACACACTAAGTTTAATAAAACTATCTTTTTTTTTTTTACCTGTAATATTAGGAACGTTTAGATAATTTTCTTAACTTAAAAAGTACACTTCGTCGATCTCAATATCTCTAGCCGTTTTCGAGATATTGAAACTTAAATGTTTCATTGCGTGCTATGTTCCAGGCCAATAGAAATCAATAGGTTCCAAAGTGGGACATGAATTCCTAAATAAATGCCAACAATCGAATAATTTCGTTGCTAGGCAACAGTCGTGAATTTTTTTTTAATTAATATAATGAATTATGTCTACCAAAAGCCGAACTTACATAGGTAAATATATCCTGTATTTCAATTTTTTAAATTCCTTGGTGAAATTTTTTTTGCCCGAAAATAAATGTTTCCTTATGAATATAAAAAATATATTTTATACGTGAGTTAATAAAATTTAATTAAACATTAAATGTCACTGAAGAAATCCATCATAATCTAGTTACGTTAAAACAATCAAATGCATGTGTATTATTCCATAATAGATTAGACAGCTTACAATAGGGTGTGTGCCATAAAATAATATATGGTTATTTTTATTTATATTAAACATATAAAGTGGCAGAAGTTTTAATACACAAATCTTTAAATTTTATTTGCAACCTTGTTTTTACTGTAATTTAAATAAGTTTAAATTGTTTTTTTTGTAAATACTGCTTTTGTTAAATTAATAAGAGGGTCTCTAGGACAAATTTAACAAAAGATAGGGTTTATTTTGGTCATCAGGAATAGTTTTTTTTAGGTAGAAATATTTTAGGCAAAGGCTAAGTGGCAGATAAAAAAAAATATTATACGTTGTAGTATTCTAAATGTTTGTTTTTACCAAAATAAATTAAAAGCTAAATAGGATTTTTTGTAGGTAACCAAAGAAAGCAAAGACGAGAGCGAACGACATTCACCCGAGCACAGTTAGACATATTGGAAAACTTGTTTTCCAAAACAAGGTATCCGGACATATTTATGCGAGAAGAGGTGGCCTTAAAAATCAATCTTCCTGAATCTAGAGTACAGGTGAGTTCTAGAGCCTCTAAAGTGTAGAGATCTTTGGTATTTAAAATATTACCTTTTTCATACATCATTTTACCCGTTTAACACATGAATGAAATTATTAATAGCTATAAAAGTAATATCTTTTTTTCTACAAAAAGTTAGGTATATAACTACTAAAGATATTTAATTAATATCAATAATCTTTGTATTAGTTTAGTACGTATTAGTTTTACATCCAATAAAGATTTTTAGCTTCTAAGGTTCTTTGGCATTGTTTATTTATTGAACTTTAAAGATTTTGTTAAAATTTCCTACTTTACAACATTGTTAGTTTCAAAACAATTTTTAAAAATGGTTACAAAACGGATATTAAATTTAATAAAGTCAACATCAGTTACTAAAACTGAAAATTAAACAAATTTTCGTTTTTGTTTTTTGTCATAAATGCCAAAGCTAAGTTTTTGGAAAAAAGAGCCAACTTTTTTTATATTTTCTTTTCAACCTATTTTTTTCTTTCTTCTTCTCCATTAATTTGGCAATTATCTTACATATGTGTTAACAGAAGAAGACAGTCATTTTTTTACTGACTTAGATTTGAAATACGTCATTACCGCACTTCGATATGTGACAGACAGTATGATGTCAAATGTCGTCACGGATAGATTTGTACAGGCAGCATTTTAAAAATTGGATCTACAAGGATTAACATCCTAAATATATTTTAACAACTTTTCAGGGGTCTGTAAAAAATAGGGATTACTCTACTTGACCCATATGTATGATAATAAATAAGTATACGCATTTTCACTAAACGAGTCCTTTACTTCTTTTATACAGGGTGTTTCAAAAAACATGGGACAACGCTTAATGGTAGATTCTTTGTTCAAAAATAGGACAAAAATGTTAGAATTACGATTTTTTTTCTTATTTTTAAATCTAGTTTTTCAAATCAAATAAAACTTGGCGCAGTTACAACATTGAACATCTTTAAATGATAAATTTTTCTTACTGTTGTGGATTAGTAGCTCCGGGCAATTTTATTCATTTTTTGCCAGTATTTTGTCATAACTTTTTTAACATTATTATTATTTATAATTTGGTACATGGTACTTATTGTTTGCTTTGTTTTAGATAAAAAAGGTTCTATAAACTTACGGATTCCGATATATTTCAATCTTAAATTTGCGTGGTACGAAAAGGGTAATATTTAAAATTAATAATTATTCTATATCTTTTCTTATTTTTAATTCTTAAATTAGAGCCATTAAGTTTATTAAGGTATTTCAAAAGTACCTTTTTTGTGAAAAATAAAGCAGAGACTAAGTACCGTGTATTAAATTTTCAATAATACGTTTATAAGAAAAGGGACGAAATAATAGTAAAAAAAATGTTTAACATTTACCGAAGCAACACCGTTAATCCATATTAGTATTACAAGTTTATCATCAAAAAGTGTATTAGGGTCAAAGTTTTAATCAAATCAAAAAACATAATTTAAAAATAAAGGGAAAATCGCAACTCTGATAATTTTTCTTTTAAACTTTGTATCTTAAAAATGGGGCCATTTTGAAGCTATGTTCATATAACATTTTTGTCTTAAGGATATATCTTGAAGTTAGAAAAGTGCAAAAAAAATTCTAATATAATACGACAGTGGTAGATTAAATGCTGTCTACGACATCATCACTGGTAACGAAACATGAATTTATGCCTTTGAGTCCAAAGCAAAACACCGGTTGGCTTAATATGGGTGTTTCCAACTGACCCCAATCCAGTTAAAGTTAGACATTTCCGCAGTGTTGGAAAAAAGCTTGCGTGTTTTTTTTTTTGGAAAAAAGGGGCCAATCACAACAGTTTTATTGAAAGATCAACGGACAATTGTTTTTTGGTACACTAGAGTTCTTTTTGCCTTAAGTGCTGTAAAAAGTTCAATTAGTGCGTCCAAAAAGTAACATAGTTTTGTACCACGACAATGCTTTTAGGCGGACGCAAATCGATTTTTCGAGCAGTCGAAGGTAAAATTTTTGGAATATCCACCTTACTGCCCGACCTAATACCATGTGACTTCCTTTTGTTCCCAAAACTTAAAGATAAAATGCGTGGTCAGCGTTTTTCAAATTCAAATGAAGCTGTTTCTGCGTTTAAAAACCTTCTATCGGAAATGACCCAGGAACAATGGCCTTCATGTTTGGTTTTATCAAATAAATAAATGTTTTGCTTCATATTTTCTAAAAAAAATAGATTTAGAAATTTAATCAGGTGTAATAAAAGCTGTCCCACCGCTGTGTTCACACGTCGTTGCCGTGGTTGGGCCCAGTAGGATCTTTTGGGCGCTAGAGTTGCTGGTTATCGGCAACTCTTTTGGCTAGCGTATGAAACGGGATCCAAAGCTAAGATGAACACAAGGCTTAACTCAAAGTGTTAGCATACCGTGCTGATGAGTGAATGACATCCTGTGCCTTAAACGGTGTCTCCAACGGTGACTCTGAGATACAGGGCGACCTCTCAGAGTATCTAGCCTTACTGCGGTAATGTGGGGCTCTGCCGTGGTGGATTACTACTTCCCTAGCTCCAAACAGAAAGCGGACAGAACCGCTTTCATAGGAAAAAAGTGACAGAACCGCCTTTATAGGGAAAAGGGCTCCCTGGCTTTAAACAGAAAGCGGATAGGACCGTTTTCATGGGGTTAGGGCGGAGATGCGGCCTCAGAAGGAAAATCTGGTTTTTGTAACAAGGACCTGTTAGCTACCCACGTCACTAGACCGGGAGAGGAGGGCATGACGAATCTGATCGTCTGCTCGTCATACTCTCCAGGAGACAGGGACACCAGAACACATCAGAACACATATTGTGCTCGTGTCCGGTAGCGACACGAGTAAGAGGAGAATGTAAGAACTCTCTCCCAATCTGATATCGAATTTATTGGAAGTCTGATCTTATTGGGAGGAATATAAAAAGGTGTGAGCCACAATAGACCGAGCGGTCGCAGTGGAGGGCGTAAAAAGTCTTAGCTAACCTAACCTAATAAAAGCTGTATACAATGATAATTAACACGTATAACTTTGTATCTCCTTACGAAATTTGAAATTCTCGAAGATAGAATGTATTGATGGTAAACAGCCCATAGAATAATAACAGTATTGTATATAGGTTGAGAAATAAAATTTAAATGCAAAGTAAATTATTTAAAGAGGACAACAAAGATGTTAGGTATTGTGCTATTGATGACAAATATATCAAATTCAGCTTTAACTAAAAATCAATAGAGCAGTCGTGCGACAATGTTACAAAAGGAATCCGTACAAATATTGAAAATGAGAACGCTATTCAAAGTTGGATGTAGGCTTTCTTGTCGTTTTTCTATAGACTGGTAGGCATGAAATGTAAAAGTATTTTCATGTTATACAAATAAATATTTAAGGTGATGTTATAATTAACATCTGTTTGGGGTATTAATTTTGGATAGTTCTTTGTTAGATTGCTTGTCAAAAAATACGCAACATAAATATAGGCAGCTTTTCAGTTTTTATTTACCCTAAAAATGTATTTTCGAATAAAAGTTATTGGGGAATTTTTGCACGGGATTTACAAAAAACATAGGTACCCCTATAATTAAGAGCTTCCAATTTTTTAACATCAATTAAAAGTTTTTTATTACTAATAACTCTGCCAGGGTATTATTGATAAAGTGACAAAATTCTTTATGTACAATAGATATTTATTGGCCATGAATTATAAAAAAAGGTTTCGCAAGTTTCGGTCCTGGAACATTATTTACTTCATACTTAACTACAAAAAAGATACTTTAAGATACTTGGTTTTAGTCTGGAAAAAATAAACTTTTACAGTATTGAGTCCGGTAAAAGGAAATACCGGACTAGTCCGGTAAAACTTTTTTTACCGGGCTCAATACAAAAATTCTTTCTCATAGCGTTCTGCCAATTTTTTCGGTACTAGATGCCCTGTACCCTTATTATAATTTTGCAAAATTTCATTAGGAATCAAGTTTTCACTATCTCTCTACATTTCGTCAATTTTACCAAATATGATTGCAAAATAACACTAATTTTTAACTGACTTTACTTTTTACCTCGACATAAATACAAACAGGGCAGTCGCGTTTCCTGGATATATCAACGCAATAAAATCAGTTTCCAAAGCAGACAATTATTTATTTTGTACATATACAAAGCAGGTTAAAAATACGTTATTATTTCAAAGCCTAACATTTGTAAAGTACAAAATAAAATTCTTAAAGTGTTAGACAATGTAATGGTTTCAATGACACTAAAATCTTGGACTTCCATTGTCTTTATTTGTTAATTGTTACACAACGTTTCGGTTAGTGATGTATCTCCAACCGTTTTCAAGTGATAACTAAAAGCTGTTCCTAAAAGCTACGACTTATATACTATCCCTTGTTCACTGAAGCTTGACCGACTTTTCACGGTTCAGCAACGGCAGCCAGATATTCGGAATTTCTACACTAGGTTTGCTAAATACATTTTGGTTGTTTACAATAATTGCAGCTTCCTTAAATTTTCTTTTCTTCCAGTGGGTTTCTTTATGAATGGTTTTTTGCTTCCGACCATTGTATGCGGTGTTGTTTTGACCAAGCGTGTTCGGCAATACCTGACTTCGACGTTTCACCTCGTTCCGTATGTTTTTTGTGTTCTTTAACTCTTACTTCGAGGGTCTCTTTGTTTCCCAATGTATACCTCACCACAATCACAGGGAATTTGGTAGATACAGTCATTGTTTGAAACATTATTGTCTGGTCTCGTTTTGGTGAGAATACTTCTTAGAGTAGTTTGGGATTTAAATGCCGTTTTAATATTGTACTTATTCGCGATTCTGCGGATCTTTTCGGAAGTTCCTTTAATGTATGGAATTGTCATGAATATTTGGTCACGTAGAGTCTCGTTCAAGTTAGAGTTTCTTGTCTTATTTTGATATTTTTTGATTGTTTCGTTTACTACTCTCTCACTGTATCCGTTCTGCTTAAGATCCCTAGTTATGTTACCTATTTCCTCTTGCAGGGATTCCCTACTGTTGCATAAGGTCACTGCTCGATTGTATAGAGTACGTATAACCCCCTCTTTGGTTTCGTTAGAATGATTAGAATTTTGGTGTAAATATTGTCCAGTGTGGGTAGGTTTTCTGTATACCGAGGTTTGTACATGTCCATTATTTCGTTTGACTAGAACGTCGAGGAAAGGTAAGGCCGAATTTTGCTCCTTCTCCATTGTGAATTTGATACAAGGTCGGATGCAATTTAGATGTTTTAAGAAACCTTCAAGTTCTTCGTCATTACCTGTCCATACAATAAAAGTATCGTCAACATATCTTAGCCAAACTTTTGGTTTAATTACTGAAGTTTTAATTGCATGTTCCTCAAACCATTCCATATAAATATTAGCTACCACTGGGGAGAGCGATGAACCCATGGGAAGCCCATCATCCTGTGCGTAGAACTCATCTTTCACCTGAAAGTAGGAACTACGGAGGCAAAGCTCCAACAACTCCATCACTCCATCCAGTGGCAGGGGGGTCCGTTCTACTAGTGTTTTATCTTCTTTAAGCTTGGCTCGGATAATGCTTAACGATTCTTCTACTGGTACGTTTGTGTATAGACTTTCTACATCAAAACTAACAAAAGTATCGTCTGGTCCTATTTCTACATTTTTGAGGATGTCAACAAAATGACTAGAGTTTTTAACAAAAGATGGAGTCTTACCGACAAGTGGTTTAATTAGGTCTAAAAGGTGTTTTGCCAATGCAGTCGTGGGTGCGTTTCTAGAACTGGTGATGGGCCTTGTAAACAACCAAAATGTATTTAGAAACCTAGTGTAGAAATTCCAATATCTGGCTGCCGTTGC